>CAHIKZ030000198.1:622500-630000 GCA_903632075.3 Acanthosepion pharaonis
AGAAGAAGAAGAAGAACAAGAAGAAGAAGAAAAAGAAATAAAATCAGGTGAAATAAAGAAGAAGAAGAAGAAGAAGAAGAAGAAGAAGAAAGAAACAGGAGAAGAAACAAAAGGGAGAGGAAAAAATAAAGAAGAAGAAGAAGAAGAAGAAGAAGAAGAAAACAGGAGAAAACAAAATCAGGTGAAAAAAAAAGAAGAAGAAGAAGAAGAAGAAAAGAAGAAGAAAACAGAAGAAGAAGAAGAAAAAGAAGAAGAAGAAGAAGAAGAAGAAGAAGAAGAAACAGGAGAAGAACAAAATCAGGTGAAAGAAGAAGAAGAAGAAGAAGAAGAAGAAGAAGAAGAAAAGAAGAAGAAAAAGGGAAATGAAAGAAAAGAAGAAGAAGAAGAAGAAGAAGAAGAAGAAGAAAAGAAGAAGAAGAAGAAAAGAAGAAGAAGAAGAAGAAGAAGAAAATAAGTGAAAAAAATAAGAAGAAGAAAAAGAAAGAAGAAGAAGAAGAAGAAGAAGAAGAAGAAGAAGAAGAAAAAACAGGAGAAAAAAAAAATCAGGTGAAACAAAAGAAGAAGAAGAAGAAGAAGAAGAAGAAGAAGAAGAAGAAGAAACAGGAGAGAAGAAAAAAGAAAAAAAATAAAGAAGAAAAGAAGAAGAAGAAAGAAGAAGAAGAAGAAAAGAAATAAAGAAGAAGAAGAAGAAGAAGAAAAAGAAGAAGAAGAAGAAGAAGAAGAAATAAGAAGAAGAAGAAGAAGAATAAGAAGAAGAAGAAGAAGAAGAAGAAAAAGAAGAAGAAGAAGAAGAAGAAGAAGAAGAAAAAGGAAAAGAAACAAAATCAGGTGAAGAAGAAGAAGAAGAAGAAGAAGAAGAAGAAGAAGAAGAAGAAACAGGAGAAGAACAAAATCAGGTGAAATGAAGAAGAAGAAGAAGAAGAAGAAGAAGAAGAAGAAAAAAGAAGAAGAAAAAAATTAGAAGGGTGAAATAAAGAAGAAGAAGAAGAAGAAGAAGAAGAAGAAACAGGAGAAGAAACAAAATCAGGTGAAATAAAAAGAAGAAGAAGAAGAAGAAGAAGAAGAAACAGAAGAAGAACAAAGAAGGTGAAGAAAAAGAAGAAGAAGAAGAAGAAAAGAAGAAGAAAGAGGAGAAAGAAAAAGAAGAACAAAAGAAGAAGAAGAAGAAGAAGAAGAAGAAGAAGAAGAAGAAGAAAGAAGAAGAAAGAAGAAAAGAAGAAGAAGAAGAAGAAGAAAAAGAAGAAGAAACAGGAGAAGAACAAAATCAGGTGAAATAAAGAAGAAGAAGAAGAAGAAAAAGAAGAAGAAACAGGAGAAGAAACAAAAGAAGGTGAAGAAGAAGAAGAAGAAGAAGAAGAAGAAGAAGAAGAAGAAGAAACAGGAGAAGAACAAAATCAGGTGAAAGAAGAAGAAGAAGAAGAAGAAGAAGAAGAAGAAGAAAAAGAAGAAGAAGAAGAAAAAGAAGAAAAATCAGGAGAAAAAAAGAAGAAATAAAGAAGAAGAAGAAGAAGAAGAAGAAACAGGAGAAGAACAAAAAGGTGAAATAAAGAAGAAGAAGAAAAGAAGAAGAAGAAACAGGAGAAGAACAAAATCAGGTGAAAGAAAAGAAGAAGAAGAAGAAGAAGAAGAAGAAGAAGAAAAACAGGAGAAGAAGAAAAAGAAGGAAAAAGAAGAAGAAAAGAAGAAGAAGATAAAGAAGAAGAAGAAGAAGAAGAAGAAGAAGAAACAGGAGAAGAACAAAATCAGGTGAAATAAAGAAGAAGAAGAAGAAGAAGAAGAAGAAGAAGAAACAGGAGAAGAACAAAATCAGGTGAAATAAAGAAGAAGAAGAAGAAGAAGAAGAAAGAAGAAGAAGACGAAGAAGGTGAAAATAAAGAAGAAAACGAAGAAGGTGAAAATAAAGAAGAAGAAACAGGAGAAGAAGAAGAAGAAGAAGAAGAAAAGAAGAAGAAAAAAAAAGAAGAAACAGAAAGAAGAACAAAAGAAGAAGAAGAAGAAGAAGAAAAGAAGAAGAAACAGGAGAAGAAAAAAAATCAGGTGAAATAAAGAAGAAGAAGAAGAAGAAAAGAAGAAGAAACAGGAGAAGAAACAAAATCAGGTGAAATGAAGAAGAAGAAGAAGAAGAAAGAAGAAGAAACAGAGAAGAACAAAATCAGGTGAAAGAAGAAGAAGAAGAAGAAGAAGAAGAAGAAGAAGAAAAAGAAGAAAAACAGGGAGAAGAAAAAAAGAAAGAAGAAAAGAAGAAGAAGAAGAAGAAGAAGAAGAAGAAGAAGAAGAAACAGGAGAAGAACAAAATCAAGAAAGAAAAGAAAAGAAGAAGAAGAACAAGAAGAAACAGGAAGAAGAAGAAGAAAATCAGGTGAAAGAAAGAAGAAGAAGAAGAAGAAGAAGAAGAAGAAGAAGAAACAGGAGAAGAACAAAATCAGGTGAAATAAAGAAGAAGAAGAAGAAGAAGAAGAATAAGAAGAAAGAAGAAGAAGAAGAACAAAATCAGGTGAAATAAAGAAGAAGAAGAAGAAGAAGAAGAAACAGGAGAAGAAACAAAAACAGGTGAAAATAAAGAAGAAGAAGAAGAAGAAGAAGAAGAAGAAGAAGAAAATAAGAAGAAGAAAAAAACAGAAGAAGAAGAAGAAGAAGAAGAAGAAAAGAAGAAGAAAAGAAAAGAACAAAAAGAAGAAGAAGAAGAAGAAGAAGAAGAAGAAGAAGAAACAGGAGAAGAAACAAAATCAAAAATGAAAGAAAGAAGAAGAATAAAGAAGAATAAAGAAGAAGAAGAAGAAGAAGAATAAAATCAGGAGAAATAACCAAAGAAGAAGAAGAAGAAGAAAAAGAAGAAGAAGAAGAAGAAGAAGAAGAAGAAGAAGAAAAAAAGAAGAAGAAGAAAAGAAGAAGAAAAAGAAGAAGAAGAAGAAGATTGTGAAATAAAGAAGAAGAGAGAAAAGAAGAAGAAGAAGAAAAAGAAGAAGAAGAAGAAGAAAAAGGAGAAGAAAAGAAGAAAGAAATAAAGAAGAAGAAGAAGAAGAAAAGAAGAAGAAGAAGAAGAAGAAGAAGAAAAAAAGAGGTGAAGAAAAGAAGAAGAAGAAGAAGAAGAAGAAGAAGAAGAAGAAACAGGAAGAAACAAAAAGGAGAAGAAAAAAAAAGAAGAAGAAGAAGAAGAAGAAAAGGGAGAAGAAATAAAAAGTGAAAAAAAGAAGAAAAGAAGGAAGAAGAAGAAACAAGGAGAAGAACAAAAAGGTGAAATAAAAGAAGAAGAAGAAGAAGAAGAAGAAGAAACAGGAGAAGAAACAAAAATAAGGTGAAATAAAGAAGAAGAAGAAGAAGAAGAAGAAGAAGAAGAAAAAAAGGAGAAAATAAAGAAGAAGAAGAAGAAAAGAAGAAAAGAAGAAGAAAAAAAAAAAAGAAAAAAGAAGAAAAAAGAAGAAGAAAGAAAAAAAGAAATAAAGAAAAAAAGAAGAAGAAGAAGAAGAAGAAGAAGAAGAAACAGAGAAGAAACAAAATCAGGTGAAAAAAGGAAGAAGAAGAAGAAGAAGAAGAAGAAGAAACAGGAGAAGAAACAAAATAAGGTGAAAGAAAGAAGAAGAAGAAGAAGAAGAAGAAGAAGAAGAAAAAAAAGAAGAAGAAGAAGAAGAAGAAGAAGAAACAGGAGAAGAAAACAAAATCAGGTAAAGAAAAGAAGAAGAAGAAGAAGAAGAAGAAGAAGAAAGAAGAAGAAGAACAAAAAGGTGAAATAAAGAAGAAGAAGAAGAAGAAGAAAAGAAGAAACAGGAGAAGAAAAAAAATTAGGTGAAATAAAGAAGAAGAAGAAGAAGAAGAAGAAGAAGAAGAAAAAGAAACAGGAGAAGAACAAAATCAGGTGAAATACAAAAAGAAAAGAAGAAGAAGAAGAAGAAAGAAAAAGAAGAAGAAAGAAAAAGAAAAGAAAGAAGAAGAAGAAGAAGAAGAAGAAGAAGAAACAAAGAAGAAACAAAATCAGGTGAAAAAAGAAAAGAAGAAGAAGAAGAAGAAGAAGAAGAAGAAGAAGAAGAAGAAGAAAAAAAGAAGAAAGAAGAAGAAGAAGAAGAAGAAGAAGAAGAAGAAGAAGAAGAAACAGAAGAACAAAATCAGGTGAAAAAAGAAGAAGAAGAAGAAGAAGAAGAAGAAAGAAGAAGAAGAAAAGAAAACAGGAGAAGAAACAAAAGAAGAAGAAGAAGAAGAAGAAGAAGAAGAAGAAACAGAGAAGAACAAAAAAGTGAAATAAAGAAGAAGAAGAAGAAAAGAAGGAAGAAGAAAGAAGAAGAACAAAACAAAATCAGGTGAAAAAGAAGAAGAAGAAGAAGAAGAAGAAGAAGAAGAAGAAGAAACAGGAGAAGAACAAAATCAGTGAAATAAAAAGAAGAAGAAGAAGAAAAGAAGAAGAAACAGGAGAAGAACAAAATCAGGGAAATGAAAGAAGAAGAAGAAGAAGAAGAAGAAGAAAAGAAGAAGAAACAGGAGAAGAACAAAATCAGGGGAAACAAAAAGAAGAAGAAGAAGAAGAAGAAGAAGAAGAAACAGGAGAAGAACAAAATCAGGTGAAAAAAAGAAGAAGAAGAAGAAAAGAAGAAGAAACAGGAGAAGAACAAAATCAGTGAAATAAAGAAGAAGAAGAAGAAGAAGAAGAAGAAGAAAAGGAGAAGAACAAAAGGAGAAGAAATAAAAAGAAGAAGAAGAAGAAGAAGAAGAAGAAGAAGAAGAAGAAGAAACAGGAGAAGAAACAAAATCAGGTGAAATAAAGAAGAAGAAGAAGAAGAAGAAGAAGAAACAGGAGAAGAAACAAAAAGAACAAAGAAAAGAAGAAGAAGAAGAAGAAGAAGAAGAAGAAACAGAGGAGAAGAACAAAATCAGGTGAAATAAAGAAGAAGAAGAAGAAGAAGAAAAAAATAAGAAGAAAAAAGAAGAAAAGAAAAGAAGAAACAAAGAAGAACAAAAGAAGAAGAAATAAAGAAGAAGAAGAAGAAAAGAAGAAGAAGAAACAGGAGAAGAACAAAAATCAGGTGAAATAAAGAAGAAGAAATAAAGAAGAGAAGAAGAAGAAGAAGAAGAAAGAAAACAGGAGAAGAAAAAAACAGGAGAAAATAAAAAGAAAAGAAGAAGAAGAAGAAGAAGAAGAAGAAGAAACAGGAGAAGAACAAAATCAGAAAGAAGAAGAAGAAGAAGAAAAGAAGAAGAAGAAACAGGAGAAGAACAAAAATCAGGTGAAATAAAGAAGAAGAAGAAGAAGAAGAAGAAGAAACAGGAGAAGAACAAAAAAATCAGGTGAAATAAAGAAGAAGAAGAAGAAGGAAGAAACAGGAGAAGAAAAAATCAGGTGAAATAAAGAAGAAGAAGAAGAAGAAGAAGAAGAAGAAGAAGAAGAAGAAGAAGAAACAAGAAGAAGAAAAAGAAGAAGAAAAGAAGAAGAAGAAGAAGAAGAAGAAAAGAAGAAGAAGAAGAAGAAGAAAAGAAGAAGAAGAAGAAGAAGAAGAAGAAAAAAAGAAGAAAAAGAAAAGAAGAAGAAGAAGAAGAAGAAGAAACAGGAGAAGAAACAAAATCAGGTGAAATAAAGAAGAAGAAGAAGAAAAGAATAAGAAGAAGAAACAGGAGAGGAAACAAAATCAGGTGAAATAAAGAAGAAGAAGAAGAAGAAGAAGAAGAAGAAAGAGGAAGAGAAGAAAAAATCAGGTGAAATAAAGAAGAAGAAGAAGAAGAAGAAGAAGAAGAAGAAGAAACAAAAGAAGGTGAAATAAAGAAAAGAAGAAGAAGAAGAAAAAGAAGAAGAAGAAGAAGAAGAAGAAGAAAGAAAAGAAGAAGGAAGAAACAAAGAAGAAGAAGAAGAAATAAAGAAGAAGAAGCAGAGAAGAAAAAGAAGAAGAAGAAGAAGGAGAAGAACAAAATAAAAGAAGAAGAAGAAGAAGAAGAAGAAGAAGAAGAAGAAGAAGAAGAAGAAGAAGAAGAAGAGAAGAAGAAGAAAGAGAGGAAACAAAGAAGAAGAAGAAGAAGAAGAAGAAGAAGAAGAAGAAACAGGAGAAGAAAAAAATCAGGTGGAAATAAAGAAGAAGAAGAAGAAGAAGAAGAATAAGAAGAAACAGGAGAAGAAACAAAATCAGGTGAAATAAAAGAAGAAGAAGAAGAAAAAGAAGAAAGAAAGGAGGAGAAGAACAAAATCAGGTGAAATAAAGAAGAAGAAGAAGAAGAAGAAGAAGAAGAAGAAGAAACAGGAGAAGAAACAAAATTGTGTGAAAAAGAAGAAGAAGAAGAAGAAGAAGAAGAAGAAGAAGAAGAAAAGAAGGAGAAGAAAAATCAGGTGAAATAAAGAAGAAGAAAGAAGAAGAAGAAGAAGAAGAAAAGAAGAAGAAGAATGAGAAGAAGAAAAAGAAGAAGAAGAAGAAGAAGAAAAGAGGAGAAGAACAAAAAGGTGAAAAGAAGAAGAAGAAGAAGAAGAAAGAAGAAGAAGAAGAAGGAGAAGAAGAAGAAAAAAGAAGAAGAAGAAGAAGAAGAAGAAGAAGAAGAAACAGGAGAAGAACAAAAATCAGGTGAAAAAAAGAAGAAGAAGAAGAAGAAGAAGAAGAATAAGAAGAAGAAACAGGAGAAGAAACAAAATCAGGTGAAATAAAGAAGAAGAAGAAGACACAAGAAGCAAAAAGAAGAAGAAACAAAAAGAAGAAGAAGAAAAAGAAGAAGAAGAAGGAAGAAGAAACAAATCAGGTGAAATAAAGAAGAAGAAGAAGAAGAAGAAGAAACAGGAGAAGAACAAAATTAGGTGAAATAAAGAAGAAGAAGAAGAAGAAGAAGAATAAGAAGAAACAGGAGAAGAAACAAAATCAGGTGAAATAAAAAGAAGAAGAAGAAGAAGAAAAGAAGAAGAAACAGGAGAAGAACAAAAATCAGGTGAAATAAAGAAGAAGAAGAAGAAGAAGAATAAGAAGAAAACAGAGAAGAAAAAAAATCAGGTGAAATAAAGAAGAAGAAGAAGAAGAAGAAGAAGAAGAAGAAGAAAAGAAGAAGAAACAAAATGAGAAGAAAAAAAGAATAAGAAAAGAAAAGAAGAAGAAGAAGAAGAAGAAGAAAAAAAGAAGAAATAAAAAAGAAGAAAAAAAGAAGAAGAAAAAGAAGAAGAAGAAGAAGAAGAAGAAGAAGAAACAGGAGAAGAGGTGAAATAAAGAAGAAGAAGAAGAAGAAGAAGAAGAAGAAACAGGAGAAGAAACAAAAATCAGGTGAAATAAAGAAGAAGAAGAAAAGAAGAAGAAACAGGAGAAGAAAAAAATCAGGTGAAAAGAAGAAGAAGAAGAAGAAGAAGAAGAAGAAGAAGAAAAGAAGAAGAAGAAACAGGGTGAAAGAAGAAGAAGAAGAAGAAGAAGAAGAAAAGAAGAAGAAGAAGAAGAAGAAAAAGGTGAAGGAGAAGAAAGAAAAAGAAGAAATAAAAAGAAGAAGAAGAAGAAGAAGAAGAAGAAGAAGAAGAAGAAAAGGAGGTGAAACAAAGAGAAGAAAAGAAGAAGAAGAAGA
>CAHIKZ030000198.1:635000-637500 GCA_903632075.3 Acanthosepion pharaonis
TGGGTGAAATAAAGAAGAAGAAGAAGAAGAAGAAGAAGAAGAAGAAGAAGAAGAAGAAGAAGAAGAAAATCAGGAGAAGAAAAGAAAAATAAGTAAAATAAAAGAAAGAAGAAGAAGAAGAAGAAGAAGAAGAAGAAAAAAGATTGGAAACAAAAGAAGAAAAAAAGAAGAAGAAATAAAGAAGAAGAAGAAGAAGAAGAAGAAGAAGAAGAAACAGGAGAAGAACAAAAACAAAGAAAAGGTGAAATAAAGAAGAAGAAGAAGAAGAAGAAGAAAAAGAAAAAGAAGAAGAAAGAAGGAGAAGAACAAAATCAAAGAAAAGAAAAGAAGAAGAAGAAGAAGAAGAAGAAGAAGAAGAAGAAGAGAAAACAAAAGAGGTGAAATAAAGAAGAAGAAGAAGAAGAAAAGAAGAAGAAGAAGAAGAAGAAGAAGAAGAAGAAACAGGAGAAGAAACAAAAAGGTGAAACAAAGAAGAAGAAGAAGAAGAAGAAGAAGAAGAAGAAGAAGAAGAAACAAAAAAGAAGAAAAAGAAAGAAGAAAAGAAGAAAAAGAAGAAGAGAAGAAGAAAGAAGAAATAGGAGAAGAAAACAAAAGAAGAAGAAGAAAGAAGAAGAAGAAGAAGAAGAAGAAACAGGGGAGAAGAAAAATCAGGTGAAATAAAAGAAGAAGAAGAAAGAAGAAAAGAAGAAGAAACAGGAAGAAACAAAACAGGGAAATAAAGAAGAAGAAGAAAGAAGAAGAAGAAGAAGAAATAAAAGAAGAAGAAGAAACAGGAGAAGAAATAAAAAAAGGTGAAAGAAAAGAAAAGAAGAAGAAGAAGAAGAAGAAGAAGAAAAAGAAACAGGAGAAGAAACAAAATCAGGTGAAAAGAAGAAGAAGAAGAAGAAGAAGAAGAAGAAGAAGAAGAAGAAGAACAAGAAGAAGAAGAAAGAAACAAAAGAAGAAGAAGAAGAAGAAGAAGAAGAAGAAGAAACAGGAGAAGAAACAAAAAGGTGAAATAAAAGAAGAAGAAGAAGAAGAAAAGAAGAAAACAGGAGAAGAAACAAAAAAGTGAAACAAAAAGAAGAAGAAAGAAGAAGAAGAAGAAGAAAAGGAGAAGAACAAAAGAAGAAGAAATAAAGAAGAAGAAAGAAGAAGAAGAAGAAGAAGAAGAAGAAGAAGAAGAAGAAGAGGAAGAAGGAGAAGAACAAAAAGAAGGTAGAAATAAAGAAGAAGAAGAAGAAGAAGAAGAAGAAGAAGAAGAAGAAAAAAAAGAGGAAAAAGAAGAAAAATCAGGTGAAAGAAAAGAAGAAGAAGAAGAAGAAGAAGAAGAAGAAATAAAAAAGGTGAAGAAAGAAGGAAGAAGAACAAAAGAAGAAGAAGAAGAAACGAAGAAAGAAAGAAGAAGAGAAGAAGAAGAAGAAAGAAGAAACAGGGAGAAGAACAAAGAAGGTAAAGAAGAAGAAGAAGAAGAAGAAGAATAAGAAGAAGAAGAAGAAGAACAAAACAGGTGAAGAAAGAAAAGAAGAAGAAGAAGAAGAAGAAGAAGAAGAAGAAGAATAAGAAGAAAAAAGAGGAAGTAAAAAAAGGTGAAATAAAGAAGAAGAAGAAGAAGAAGAAGAAGAAGAAAAACAGGAGAAGAAACAAAATCAGGTGAAATAAAGAAAAGAAGAAGAAGAAGAAGAATAAGAGGAAAGAAGAAGAAACAAAAAGAAAGAAAAAAAAAGAAGAAGAAGAAGAAGAAAAGAAGAGGAGAAGAAATAAGAAGAAGAAGAAAAAAGAAGAAGAAGAAGAAGAAGAAGAAAGAAACAGGGAGAAGAACAAAAATCAGGTGAAATAAAGAAGAAGAAGAAGAAGAAGAAGAAGAAGAAGAAGAAAGAAGAAAACAGGAGAAGAACAAAATCAGTGAAATAAAGAAGAAAAGAAGAAGAAGAAGAAAAGAAGAAGAAGAAGAAGAAGAAAAAAAAAGAAGAAGAAGAAGAAGAAGAAGAAGAAAGAAAAGAAGAAGAAGAAGAAGAAGAAGAAAAGAAGAAGAAAAAGAATCAGGTGAAATAAAAAGAAGAAAGAGAAGAAGAAGAAAAGAGGAGAAAAAAATAAATAAAGAAGAAGAAGAAGAAGAAGAAGAAGAAGAAGAAGAAGAAGAGGAGAAACAAAAAAGAAGAAATAAAGAAGAAGAAGAAGAAGAAGAAGAAGAAGAAGAAGAAAAAGAAGAAGAAACAGGAGAAGAACAAAAATCAGGTGAAATAAAAAGAAGAAGAAGAAGAAGAAGAAGAAGAAGAAAAAAAAGAAGAAGAAAGAAGTGAAATAAAGAAGAAGAAGAAGAAGAAGAAGAAGAAGAAGAAGAAGAAAAGAAGAAGAAGGAAAGAAAAAAAAAGAAACAAAAAAGAAGAAGAAGAAGAAGAGGAAGAAGAAAAGGAGAAAACAAAATCAGGTGAAAAAGAAGAAGAAGAAGAAGAAGAAGAAGAAAAAAAGAAGAAGAAGAAGAAAGAAAGAAGAAAGAAGAAAAAGAAGAAAAGAAGAA
>CAHIKZ030000198.1:642500-707500 GCA_903632075.3 Acanthosepion pharaonis
CAGGAGAAGAAGAAGAAAATAAAGAAGAAGAAGAAGAAACAGGAGAAGAACAAAATCAGGTGAAAAAAGAAGAAGAAGAAGAAGAAGAAGAAGAAGAAGAATAAGAAGAAACAGGAGAAGAAACAAAATCAGGTGAAATAAAGAAGAAGAAGAAGAATAAGAAGAAGAATAATAAGAAAAACAGGAGAAGAACAAAATCTAGGTGAAATAAAGAAGAAGAAGAAGAAGAAGAAGAAGAAGAAGAAGAAAACAGGAGAAGAAAATCAAAATCAGGTGAAATAAAGAAAAAGAAGAAGAAGAAGAAGAAGAAGAAGAAGAAACAGGAGAAGAACAAAATCAGGTGAAATAAAGAAAAGAAGAAGAAGAAGAAGAAGAAGAAGAAGAAACAGGAGAAGAACAAAAATAAGAAATAAAGAAGAAGAAGAAGAAGAAGAAGAAGAAGAAGAAGAAGAAGAAGAGGAGAAGAAACATAAGAAGGACAAAACAGAAGAAATAAAGAAGAAGAAAAAAAAGAAGAAGAAGAAGAAGAAGAAGAAGAAGAAGAAGATGATGATGATGATGATGATGATGATGATGATGATGATGATGATGAAATAAAAAGAAGAATGCAGGCGAAAAAACAGACGGAATAGAAAATGAAAAATAAAAGAAAAAGAATGAAAATTTAAAATAAGAAAAGAAAAGAAGATAAAGTAAAGAGAGTAGAAGAAAGAAAGGTGGCGGTGATGGTGTAGGAGGATTTTGAGGAAAAGGAGGAGAAGAAGGTGGAAGATAAACAAATTAAACTCTTGAAAATGACAGGCGGGAGTGAAAGTCAAACATAATATTAGGTTTAGAAAAAGATCCGTTTGTTATGCCTGCGAGGGAAAATGGTCTTGCGTCATTGGGAACTGACAAGAAGATGACTAAAAGACAATATTTGATCTTACCGACAATGGAATTCTAGAGGAAATGGGAAAAAAGTCTGACAGTGCAAAGGAATCGAACAGACATGACCCGCTAGTAACAGATAAAACAAGAAACGGCCTTTGCCAAACAATTTGCTTTCCAGTAACGTTTGAAAAGAGAAAGAAAAGATGTAAAAATGCTTCATCAGGAGGTTTCAGAAAATGGGGTAAGGGTCCTGAACGGTCATGGCAACCGTCTGAGTAAAAATTAAGGAAACAGGAGTGACTTGGATACACGGTGTAATTTCGCACGCTGAGCGACCTTTTACAGTCTTTTAAGACAGTGGAGTAATGGATAAAGACCGGATTGAGGAATCGGGGAGCCGAGTTGACACCCATGAAACATTACATTCAATTACTTTACAGTCTACCCTTTGCAAGGTATGAAGTGTTCTTTCTTTCCCAACACAGTTAAGGGAAAATAACAGAACTAAAGAAAGTTCAGTCTCTATACTCCCGGTGGCAACTGGTTTCCCGTAGAAAGAAATGACAACCTACTGCGGGGAAAAATATCTGCCTCGTCAGTCATCTATCGAAAGATACATGGTCATTTTTGCGTGTATCACTCATGGCACATTACTGACTGATCTACACTTATCGGGAGCGGACCCTAAACTCGCACTAACCATTTTTACCATTTTCAGTCGCTACAAAATACTTTGGTAGGCAAAACTTATTTTTCCCCTTTTTTGATTTAGGCAATTAAGAATTGGAGAGCCGAGTTCAAATTCCAGTCGAATCCATTACATTCCCTTTACGTGACTAATACCCGAAATGTTGTAAGGTATGAATCCTTTCTCCCAGCTATGGGTAAATAGCAGGACATAATGGGTTCTATTTACATTGTTCATAACTGGTCTACTGCAGAAAGAAATGACAACCTACTGCGGGAAAATCAACCTTGTCAGTCATGTATCGAAAGGTAATTTGTCGTCCCATGTGTCATCATGCATGGCACATAACTAATTGACTGACCGATCTATCTAGCTCTATCTATCTATCTATCTATCTATCTATCTATCTATCTATCTATCTATCTTAATGTCTGTTAACAATTATCTATCTCGGATCTATCTATCTGTCTGCCTATCTATCTATCTATCTATAACAGTCTGTTCATATCTATTTCTATACGATCATATCTATCTATTATAGTGAAAAGATAATTAAAAGTTGAAATCTGCTCAAGGCAATATCTTCACGGTAATTGTTGCTGATGAGTATACTTCATTGGTACTTCGACTTCACGAATTGAAGCGCAGTACTAAATTGGCGGTTAGGTCTCATAGTTTCATCGTTGAAATTACTAGTTATAATCACAAGTTCTATGATAATAGTTTCTTCTATCACACTACACGAATGTTGAAATCTCTTCCAGCTTCCTGTTTCCTTGCCAGCCACAATTTTTCAAAATTTAACAACAATATCAATCGTCATTTTGTTTTTCCTTAAATCCTGTCCTTTTATTGCCTCGCTCAGATTCTTTCTCTCGCATTTGTCCCCATCATCATGGGTACTTTTATTGCCTTGCGCGCTAATACCCTTGGGAAAGTTATGAATCCTCTTCTCCTATGGGTAAATAGCAGGACAGACTGCGTTCTATAACTTTGGATGGCAACTGGTCAAGGAGAAGGACAACTCTGAATTCAAAACCTGCGGAGGGTCGTTTGAGGGTCTCCGTATTCGGCCCTTCAAAAAGTGTGGATGGTTCTGCACAAGATCTTCAGCACTAAAATCAAAGTGGGTCCTAGTAATATCAAATATTAAATATAAATGTAAAATATATATCCAAGTAGATTCTAGTAATATAAATATTAAAACTGGTCAACAAAAAGAGCTCAATGTATTTGTTATTACAGAGCAAACAATTAGTACACAATAAAATCCAAAATAACCTCATATGGCAGGGATAGGCTTAGGTGAACCAACGAAATTCGTCAGGCTTATTCAAGCGCGGTATAGAGTTTGTGTCAGTATTGCAAATTTAACTGTAACACCAGTTGCAAAAATAATACACAATTTATTTACATCAATGTTTTAGTTGCAAAAAAGCACAAGACAGTGGTAAGTGGAGGATGGAATGTATCTGTATTAAAAGGAAGAGGTTTTATAAAATTATATATGAAATTAATATATATATATATATATATATATATATTTAAAGATATTTTTTAAACAGGATGAAATGTTTTTTGGGACTCGCTGTTATTTGTCTCTAGCTCCTTGTGTTCATATTTTTATTTTTTTTTCTTCCCATTTTCTTCTTATTGCACATTTTCTAGTGTTTATAATTTAAGTTAAATCTCCTGTGAAGAGCGGGAGGAAATCGGTTGCTTTTTAATATGTCTAGTAATTTAATATGTCTTTATATAATATATATATATATATATATATATATATATATATATATATATATATATATATTAAGAAATGTACATAATACGTTAGTATTAATTGCACAACCTGAGTTTCATGCCAAAGCAAATGTTTAAGTGCTGGAATTAATATATTTTTTATTTTTTATTTTGTGTTGACAACTGTTTTGTTTTAAACTTATCCTTATTTCTAATATATATATATATATATATATATATATATATATATATATATATATATATATATATATATATATATATATATGTATATGCGTAGGTATGCATAAAATAGAAAAGAACACGTTGGGTGCATGATCCAGGGTTCCTTTGTATTTTTGTTTTTATTTTTAAGAAGACAGTGCTCCATACAGAAGTAGAGCTTATATATATATATATATATATATATATTAAATAGCTCTGTTATTTAACATTGAGCACTGCTTTCCCCACACTATAGAATATTTATATTGTATTTGTATACGATCGCGCGCCGTATACCTACCTATATTTAAGGTTAGCTCTTTTAAATTCTTTGTAGTAGATAAATAATTTGATTTCTTTTTTATTCGGGTCAATTGGGGTAGTGTATTTCTTTATAATATTTCTAAGTGAAGATTAATCTTGTTTGTAGTTAATGTGCATTTGGTCTTTGTAGAAAATATTTGTTATATTTATGATATAGATGCATAGGTAGGGGAGGAGTGGTTTCATGGTGTGCACGTTCACCCGACCTGGATTTTTACTTGTAAGGCCTCCTAAAACAATTCGTTTATGCATCAGACATTAATAACGCAGAGACACTTCATCAGCGTTTCATGAGGGTCTGTGAAATCATTCGACACCGTCAGGGAGTATTTGAAAGAGTCCGCCAGTCAATCATCCGACGGGTGCATGTGTGTGTAGAAGCAAACGGAGGACATTTTGAATATTTGTTATTAGTTGCTGTTTTGTGATACAACGATGCCATTTTAGATATACAGTGTAACCCGGATATAAGAGAGTTGTCGGGACCGGAGAAGAAGTCTCTTATATCCGGGTTACACTGCATGTTTATATATACATTTTACCTTGTTTCGATGTCAGGAACGCACCCCCAAAGATCGTAAAAGTATTTTTAAGACACCCTGTATATATCCAGTTCAATATCAACAATTTAGAATTGAATAAAAACCAAGGAATTCTTAATGGTGATACTTTTATCAAAATAAAAAAAAATGAGTTAGGTTTCTTTGAATATTTTTATTTTTTATTTTTAATGTTTTTCAAAGGAGGAATTCTTTATTGCATACGATAATAGATTTAATTGTATAGCTAAAAATTCTAGATGACTCTTACAGAAAACACAAGAAATTCACTTAGAAGATTTCTTAAATTTTCCATCTTTATTTTATGTTTTCCTTTTTTACGGTACGGGTTATCTAGTGCAAACACTCACCAAAAATAATAAAATCATTTCAAATGTTGATGTCACTTGATAAAAATGTCGTTATCTATTTATTTATGGATGGATTAAATCTTCGAAAACGTTAATTTTTTTAGACAAATTTGTGGAAATAATAATTTTTAATCTAATCAGTGCTTAATATAATTTAATTTTATAGAATATTAAAAATATCATTTCGATGCTAAAAATAGCGGGGGTTGGGGTGGGGGACACAAGATAAAATGAAGATATGACAGGCGGCTTAAAAGTTTCTCTACCAGACATCCATCCTAAAATCTTACGAAAGAAGACAATATCAGATTTTTTTTTTAAATCCTTTCTTTGTGCAGCTGCGAATGCCCAAACTTGATGGGGATGAGAACTTTAAAACAGCATCTTCTAAAATTTGATTGCGCAAGATGCATCCAGAATATAAGTTTCGACCGGGTCTTTCATTACTTGGAGCAGTTTAAGTTTAAAGTCAGCCTACACGAAAATCAATATTAGTAACAGCATTTGGGTCCAACTGAGGCACATTCCCAAATAGGTGGGCGTTAACAATTTGAATGGGGGTGCCCAGATAAGGGATCTGTACAATAATAAATAATATTATTGTAATAATTTAAACTATTTATTTTTATTAAAGTTTTTATGAACGATATATACCCAAAAACATAGTAAATAGTAAAACGCTGCTGAGAGTTATAATAGACAGGAAGTAGTGGAGAGCCATTGTCGCCAACAGTTTGGACTCAAAATCAGCACTGAAGAATTATCTATCAAACAAAAAAAAAATAATCGAAATCGGATGAAAACTGTGAAAATGCATAAACAACATCCGATCACACACACATACACATTTTGAGAATTTTAGATATAGATTGTTAGATTTGAATATAAATATAACGGTGAAAATAGCTGTTTCCGTACAGAAAATATTCGACATTAATTGACCGAAGAGTTAATAATTTATCAAATTTTTGTCTTAAAACATTTTTTTTCTCTCAGGAAAATAAATCTTAAATCCACTAACTGTTATCGCTCCTTCGAGTACTGATTGGAGTTGCCTTACAAATCTTTGTGTAAAGTAGCATGGATAGTCTAAATATTGACCATATCATTACTTTCCTTTCAATGATGTAGTTTAGTAATTTGGTAAAAAAATTTTGTTGTGATTCTGTAGCGCCAGTGTACGAGTTTTGACATAGAATAGTTTTCCTTAGATGCTAGAAATACCGGCTCTCGTCTGATCACTGAAGTTAAGCAACGTCAGTGCCTAAGTGGGTGACTGCTTGGGAATACCAGGCTCTGTAATCTTGCATGAGTCGGTGGTTTAATGGAATTGGAAATCGCAGAGCCTAGTTCCATTTTCAGTCAGGTTCCTTATATTCACTTACGCACATCGCGAAAGGTATGGATCCACCTCTTCCACCTTGGCTATGTGTTAGTCAGTAGATGCGGCGAACGTTAGTCAGTACAGACGCAAAAGAGGCCCTAGAGTCGCGTGCGTACAGGTCTGTCGAAGATAGTCACATCTGGATTTTCACTGTAGCAGCAGAACAGCCTGGCATGTCCAGATACAGGCCTCTCTGAAACTCCAGATCCGAGTCTTGTGTCAACTGTCTCGTGTTAATAAATGCGACGGGAAGACCAGCAGTCGCAACTGACGAGCCCTGGTATCGTGTGAATATGGTCTCTTGGCGCAAATTCCGGAACAAGTTGCGCTAAGAGACCGTCTGAGACAGTGGCATCACTAGTCATTAATCAGTTTTATTTTGTTTCCTCCCGTCTCTTTCTTTTCTCTCTCTGTTACCCGTAATTCTGGCGGGAACAATCGTTTATTTCGTCGTTACATCAACACACCCTTGCCTTATTTTACAACAGACTTTCGTCAGTAAATATCAAAAGGAAAACAATCCTTACAATCTAAAAATTATTTTCTGGTTTTAAATGGCCTGCCAAAGGTTGATAATGTGCAAAAAAAGAAGAAAAAAAAAGAAAAAGAAATCAATAAAAACCTAAGGGATTCGTTCGCTTGGGACCATTTTAATCATAGACCTGAGAAAGCGGTTGTATAGATATTATTCAACGAGTTGAACACCATGTATGACAGCTATATGACCATCTCGATCTAATGAGCATGTTTACAACATGGCTGAATTTGTAGCAAATTGCGGTGTTGGGCAAAACTGCCCGTAGCGCAGCCTATTCTATATTCAGTTTCCTTATCTTTCTTTACTAAACCTGTTATAACTGCTTCGTACACCAACGTATTTAAAGTGTTTATTATTGACAAATTACACATCCTGAATTTTTTACGAAGGATTTTCGGATAATTGCTTATATAAGTCTGACTGTCGGCGACGACTAAAAGCTGTCGATCCTCTTTATATAAAACAGTTCAAGCCAAACATCAATATTACTTTATTTAATAATAGTTCGAATAAATTGTCTTTTAAGAAGACGCCACATGGCAGTATCTGCACTCACTTAATCTTGCCCGCCCAAAGATTGTAAGAACATTAAAAATAATAATAATAAAAATCATATAAGATTTCTTTATCTATCACATTCAAAAGAAAGTTTGCTGATATATACCGGTTCTAACAAAAAAAATCATCGAAATAATGTAACAGCGTAATTGTCCAGCCTACAAAATATTTACCATCTAAAAAAACAGCTAAATTCATTAAGATACTTTTTCCCAGGCTTTTAGATAAGACAGCCATCTTGAGATCATTTTTCGTAAGATTCACTGAAACATCCTTTGAGTTATTCAGCTAGAAAGAGAACAGGTTCAAATCGTTTTTTGTCAGCCCCACTATGTCTTCCCAACTAAGCAATGGTGAGAGGAAAAAGATCATTCAGGCCTTCAGTAATGGTACTAACATTCATACTGACTCTGGCTTCCACTTCAAAGTCCATTCAAGAACCATCAAGAGAACGGTGAATTAGTTTAAAAAAGAGGGAACAACAGAGAGGAAAACTACACAAGAAAGTCACAACAGGAAGATGGATCTTCATTTCAACTTAAAGTGATCAATTAGAAAAGATTCAACTTAATCCATAAGACGTGAGAGAAAAGTTTCAGCTATGAATGTTGAAAGAACAGTGAAAAAAGACTTGAAAATGAAATCGTACGTAAAATCTGTGAGGTAACTTCTTAATTCAGGACAGAAATTTAAAAGGTTAGAGAAGGCGAAGATCATCTTGAATAAGGTAGAAATGATCCAGTAATATATATATATATATATATATATATATATGTGTGTGTGTGTGTGTGTGTTAACTTAATTTCAATACTTCATGAGCTTTCGATCCTTAGCTATGATAAAATAATGATGTCATTTTCATTTATGATCGGTTTCATCATGACACTTCTGTTAAGCTTAGAGAGTAATTAAACATTCTTACTGCTCAAGGTAGAGTCCAATAGTGTTATAAAAAGCTCGGAGAATTCCAGTAAGATATCTTTAATCATTTCTAAGATACAACGTTTCAGATCTTGATCTAACAAATGGACAATTTTACTTTTACACGATTTGAACAATTTTGCTGTTACAACCGGTACATTTTCACGCACGCACACGTGCACACACACACGCACACACACATATGTGTGTGTGTATACACACACATATATATGTGTGTGTGTGTGAGAGAGAGAGAGTGATTGCGTGCATATATATATATATATATATATATATATATATGTATGTGTGTGTGTGTGTGTGTGTGTGTGTGTGTGTGTGTGTGTGTGTGTGTGTATGAAACAGACTGTCGCCGCTTGTATGCAACCTTTGCTGTGATGACAGGGCGTCGCCGGGTACAGGACTGAAATGATATCAGTGCCATAAAATAACATCACGAGTACCACAAAAAACTGCCTTTACCCATTAAAAACAATCTGATGATAACACCGTCATCCTATAGAAATCTGTCAACGACTAAAAAATGACCGTTGATCGTACATGTAGGTTTATACACCCATTTGATAGGTCTTGTTTTTAAACGCTTTTTTTTTTAATCAACACGCCCTAAACAAAGTGAAAATGCTACTAAGATGCACGTGCCTACTTGGATTGAAAGAGAAGACTTTAGAAGGAAGAGGAAACCAAATCCTAAACAGAAATAAATAAAGGAACAATGCCAAACTGTTCATTACTCTCTACCTTGAGCAGAGAGGAACCCGGACGAGGCTTTGCCGAAGGGCAATGTTTCGTCCAAAGACGTAGACAGTCCCTGAACCCGTTTATACGCGTTCTAAGGGAATATTTTGGGCCGAGCCTACGGGCTCGGAGAACCCACGGTAAACTCGGCCTTGTGCCACATACATCCCACGTGGGTGGCTGTTAAATATAACAGAAATAAATAAAGGATAATCATCTACTCCTTTTCAAAAGACCGGGAAGGGGCGTGAAGCGGACGATAGGTGAAAACATCTACTTTTATAGAACGAAAAATATTAGAAACAAAAAATAATTAGTAAATAAAATTTCAGGGTTTAGTCGGAGACGTTAGAACTATAGAGTTGAAATAGACTTTAGAAGCCGAAAACCCAATCCTAAGCAGGAAACAAGGGATAAAACTCTATTCATGTTCAAAAGACCAGGAAGGATAATTAAAGTTTCAGGACGTATATATTAAATTATTTCTAAAATTTCTTTTTTTTAGTAAATCTTGATATAACTATTTGATATAATGGAATATGCATACACCTGTGTTCCAACTCACTGGAATATGATTGGCTGGTGTCCGTCATAAATACCGACAGACATGTAGGTGAGTCAAAGAGCCTTAGTCTGAGAGCTAAATCTATAACGACGCCCATTGGTGAAATTTGAACCAGGGTCTCATTTTCACAAAGTGAAACCACTCGGCCACATAATTTCAAATACATTATTTCATTATTTGTGAGAGATGCACATGAATTTTCATGGAAATCTGACGTAATATATTTGGATATAGGAACTATATACCTTATCCACACACACACATATGTATGTCACACACAACTCCTCATATATATATGTGATATAATGGAATATGCATACACCTGTGTTCCCCCTCACTGGAATATGATTGGCTGGTGTCCGTCATAAATACCGACGGACATGTAGGTGAGTCAAAGAGCCTTAGTCTAAGAGCTAAGTCTATAACGACGCCCATTGGATTACGCCATTGATCTACACTTCTTACCAGCGACTACGACGCGTACCAGTCGATTACTGCTACCGTATTCTACTTGGTTATAGTAGCTAAAACCACTTAGCTACTTCGTTCAAATATATCCCTTTCCGGGACATATCACTATTTTTTTTATCCCTACTTAATGTTATGAAATTTCGAGGAATTAAAATTTCACCCTCTTCATATCAATAGAAGTTAAAAGCAGGACTCCTTGGAGAAGCTAAATCAGCAATTTGTTTTTGTTAAACAAAAACACCATTTACTGAAGATCTGCCCCGAATCATAAATTAAAAATTGCAAAAGCTAATCATAACTAGAAAAGCTTAGTACAAACCATCACCTTTATTTTTAAAAGAATTTTGAATATTTTGCATGTATATAAACTTGCTAATTTTTGTAGATACGGCCGCCCTATTAACGACATTATCAGAAAACAAGAGCGATAACTATAGTAAATTTAAAATCAAATTTTCTAAAATCCAATAAAACATCAGATTAACGAGAATATCTTCCTAAATTTTTAAGATTACTGAGTACTTAAGAATTATATGAAAAGGCGCTCACGTCATTTTCTTCAATTATATTTGGCATATAATGTCTCCGTAAAACAACATTAAATATGCCAGAACGTCAACACCTTAAATAAACAGCTACTGTTGGGTTAAAAAAATGGATTTCTGCGATATTTCAAACTTAAAGCAAGTAATATTTGTTTCAAATCAGATCAATTATACTTTTAATCAGTTAATATTACTCAAATATAGCTTCGGAAAAAGTATATTTTATTTTTGCTAGATTTTTTAATAAAAAGAATTATATTGCGATGAAAGTTGACTAAAAAAGGTCGCGAATCTGCTATTTCATCTAAAAATACTTCCAGTCAATTTGAATTAGTCTTGAAATACAGGAAAAAGTATTTTGCTTAGTGGAAATATTAAATTTAATCTATCAGCTTGAAAATAAAAATAAAATAAAAGCTACAGGAAAGATTTTTTATTGTTACAAATTCATTTTAAACTTTACGTATCGCGTTTTCTGTGTACCTACATTAGAATAAAGAAGCACCACATGAATTTCATATTCAAGTGGATGAAAACGTTGCGAAAACAGGTTCTGTTAATGGTAAGCTATGCTCTGGCAGTGCAAGTGAAAAGTGTAGCCTAAAACAATAGAACAATAAATTTTACATTTATTTTTTTTTATCCTTTTTACAGATCACTTTTTCCTGTGTGTTACAAAACTATTAGTATTATATATATATATAATACTAGTATACTGTATATATATATATATAATACTAATATATATATATATATATATAATACTAATATACTGTATATATATATATATAACTATTAGTATTATATATATATATATATATATATATATATATATATATATATATATATATATATATATTAAATTTACTAAATGAAAACGATAAATAGTTTGTTTTGAACAATGCTGATAATTTGGTCAGCTGTCTGGCTTCCCCGACTATTTCGTCACTATCTGATAACATTTTTAGGATGTGGCAAAGAAACGCCTTCCTTTTTTTGTCTTTTAATGAGAAGAAATTAATTTATCAATGAATTGCACATCAAAGATTTAAGTCTGCTTAATCAGATAGAGGTTCCACCCCACCAAATCACTCTGCATATTTCTGTTCGTTCTTTTGTTCCTTTTCTTTCTTTCTTTTTTCTTTCTTTCTTTCTTTCTTTCTTTCTTTCTTTCAGTTTTCGATTCCGTTCTAGTTCAGACTTTCTATTTCGCAAATCTTTCTATTTCAGATTTCTTTCTTTTTTTTTTTATTTCCGATTTCTATCTTCCGTTCTGTTTCAGATTTCTTTCTTCCTATTTCAGATTTCCTTCTTTCCATTTTAAATTTCAGATTTCTTTCTGTTTCAGATTTATTTCTCTTTCTATTTCAGATATCCTTCTTTTCTATTTTAGATTGTTTTTTTTTCTATTTCAGATTTCCTTCTTTCTACTTTAGATTTCAGATTTCTTTTTATTTCAGATTTCTGTCTTTCCATTTTAGATTTCAGATTTCGTTCTATTTCAAATTTCTTTCTTTTCATTTCAGATTTCTTTCTTTCTATTTCTATTCCAAATTTCTTTCTGTCTCTCATTCAGATATTCTTCATTCTATTTCAGAATCTTTTCTTTCGATTTCAGATTTCCTTCTTTCCATTTTAGTTTCCAGATTTCGTTCTTTCTCTTTCTATTTCAGATTCCCTTCTGCCTATTTTAGATTTCTGATCTCTTTCTATTTCAGATTTTCTTTTATTCTGTTTCAGTTTCAATTTTTTTCTATTTCTAATTCAGATATCCTTCTTTTTATTTCAGATTTCTTTCTTTCTATCTCAGATTTCTTTCTTTCTGTTTCTATTTCTTTCTTTCTTTCTTTCTTTCTTTCTTTCTTTCTTTCTTTCTTTCTTTCTTTCCGAGGTCGTTCTTTCTTTCTTTCTTTCTTTCTTTCTTTCTTTCTTTCTTTCTTTCTTTCTTTCTTTCTTTCCGAGGTCGTTCTTTCCCATGTCGTTCTTTCTTTCTTTCTTTCTTTCTTTCTTTCTTTCTTTCTTTCTTTCTTTCTTTCTTTCCGAGGTCGTTCTTTCCCATGTCGTTCTTTCTTTCTTTCTTTCTTTCTTTCTTTCTTTCTTTCTTTCTTTCTTTCTTTCTTTCTATTTCAAAATCTCTCGTTTTTGTTTGATTTTGTTTTCTCTACTTCCTTAGTTTCTGACTCATATACTCCATGTTTCTGGTTACTGTAATTGTCAGCGAACAAAAAGATAATCGGACAGCCGAGTTCACTGCGTTCATTTTCCGCAAAAATATACTTCGGAAAGTTACGAATCCAGCTATTTTATCCCCACCTATGGAATAAATAGCAGCACTGATTGAAGTCTATTTCTTTCTTTCTCCACGTCTCAAGAGAGATGAACATCGTCAGTATATGGCGCCGTCTACATACCACTGTTGGTATAGTATTGCTGTTGTCCAAATAACCCTAATGAATTACGTGACTCGTGATATAAAGTAATTCTCTTGAAAGAGCCAGCATATCTATATACATATTGGGAAGGTAGAATTTCTCACATGCTCGCGAGTAAAAAAAAATCGATCATCTGACCACATAAACTCTACGGCTGACGTTAATATGACGGATTCCAAGAGTGAATAAACAATTATTTTACGTATAAAAGATTTAGTTTCGTTTTTGCATCATGACATTCCAGAGAAAGCATTTTGAAGGGACTCTGGCACCATTGCCCTAAGTAGGCTATTTGATCGTTAACATTAATATTAACTGGCTGCATTATTTTGCGACAGACCACATATTTATATTCTTGTAACCATATTTTCCTCTTTGGTCTTTGTGAATAATTCATCCCCAAAGTACCGGTGCCATCCATTCCGCTCCACCCACCCACTTCTTATTTGATCTTGATACATCTCGTAGAGTAGGGATGAGTCTGCCAGGAGAACGGGTCACTTTCTTAAGAGCGGAATGCAAAAGATTGAAATCATTTGATAACTTCTGTGCACTGTCGTTCGTCAGGAATGGGAAAGACGACTTTTCTCCCCTACCTCCCACCTTTTCCTCTCCATCATCCACCCGCCAATGCTTTTTTTTTTTCTTAAACATTTTGGGCAGGCGCAAAGGAAAAGAAACGTTTGTGTTGGGTATTGTGTATTCGTGCCGATACTACAACAAAGACGGTAGCGGGAGACAAAAAAAAAAAAAGCTAGGCTTTATCAGATTAAATCCGATCAGGTCAGGTTTTGTTTTAGATATCTTTTCTTCTTTGGCTTTCTTTCTCTTATGTTTGTTTTGATTAATTCTTGTTTTTTTTTCTCCCCTTTGTTTCAGAATGGACTTGCCTTTATTTAATACGCCATTATTTACTACACTCACTCACTCACTCACTCACTCACTCACTCACTCACTCACTTACTCACGCACTCACTCACTCGCTTTCTTTCTTTTTCTTTCTTTCTTTCTTTTTTTCTTTCTTTCGTTCGTTCTTTCTTTCTTTCGTTTATTCGTTTTTTCTTTCTTTCAATTTTAGCTTTCTTCTCTCCTTTGCTTTTGAATGGACTTCCCATTATGCAATGCACAGTAATTACGATATATTTTCTTTCTTTCTATCTTTCTTTCTTTTTTCTTTCTTTCTTTCTTTCGATTTCAGTTTTCTTGCATTTTAATTATCTATCTATCTATCTATCTATCTATCTATCTATCTATCTATCTATCTATCTATCTAGATTTCTCCACATCTATCTATCTATCTATATATATATATTCTCCAACAAAAGACATTCATTTCTGTAGTTCCTTGCCAACAGCAAGCAGAAATATTTCGCCTCCCGATGATGGCCATTTCGGTCGAAACTAGTCGAGGAATCTAAATGGAATAATAATAATAAAAAAAAAACGAAAGAATATTAATCTACAACCCAGTGTGTCTAATGATTTTAAATTTTAAATTTTTAATTTTCTTATTGTTCAATATATATATATATATATATATATATATATATATATATATATATATATATATATATATATATATATATCATACTTTGTTTAAATTTTAGCTTTTGCTCTTCCTCTGTTTTAGAAAGGACTTCTCATTATTTGAGGTGCATTATTTAAGTCCTTTCTTATTTCTTTCATTCTTTATTTCTTTCTTTCTCTTTACCTTTATCTCTTTTTTACTTAAATTAAGTTTCTGTCTTTTTTATCTATCTATCTATCTATCTATCTATCTATCTATATATATATATATATATATATATATATATATATATATATATATATATCTTTCCATCGTTCTATTACGGTTTTACACTTTCTATTTCTTTTTTTTTATTTTCAATCCAGATTTATTTGCTTGTTTATTTTTAATTCTTCTTTCTTTTCATTTAAGTTTTCTTTCTTTCTTTATTTTATTTATTGATTTTCAGAATTCCTTCTTTCTTTTTCCTTATATTTCAAATTTGTTTCTTTCTCTCTTTCTTTCTATTCCTGATTTGTCTCTTTTTTGCTTTTCAGATATTTAAAAGTTGCTTCTTACCCGCTCTATATCCTCGATCTCTATCGGTCGCATATATGTCTCCCTACTTTCTCCTTCCTTTTCCTGGTTTCCCTATGAGCCCCGTAATTCTTTCTCTTTCATCTCCGGTTTCGCTTTTCAGAGGTTTTCTCTTTACAGATGTTTTCGGTTTTCATTTTTTTTGGTCTTCAGTTTTCAGATGTTTTCGGTTTTCAGAGGTTTTCGGTTTTCAGAGGTTTTCAGTTTTCAGATATTTTCGGTTTTCAGAGATTTTCTGTTCAAGAGGTTTTCGTTTTTCAGAGATTTTCAGTTTTCAAAGGTTTTCGTTTTTCAGAGGTTTTCGGTTTTCAGATATTTTCGGTTTTCAGAGGTTTTCGGTTTTCAGAGGTTTTCGGTTTTCAGATGTTTTCAGTTTTCAGATATTTTCGGTTTTTAGAGGTTTTCGGTCTTCAGATGTTTTCAGTTTTCAGATGTTGTCAGTTTTCAGAGCTTTTCGTTTTTCAGAGGTTTTCGGTTTTCAGAAGTTTTCGGTTTTTATCGGTTTTTGGTTTTCAGAGCTTTTCGAATATCGGATGGTTAACCTGCACTCGAAAGTGTGATAACGGCTATTGAACTTGAGAAGTCTGTTCTTGTGGAAAAACGAAGATATGATAAATAATAATAGAAAAAAAATCAGTCACTTTAACTGCTCGCTCAATGATTCTGGTACCATCATCAGCAGTAGCAGTAGCAGCAGTCTCTTGACGGCTTCAGTCGTCGTGGGGACCTAAAGGCAGAAGAAACATACAATCACCTCCATGGTGATCTGTTAGCGATGGTTCTCAGGAGTTCCGGCACTGTTATGTCTTGTCCACACTTTGATGTTGTCTGACCAGCTTGCAGTCTCCGCATGCTTCCGCCTTCAACTGTGACTTGCAGGATGGCCTTGCAGAGTCTGTTACGCCATGTGACGTGGTCCAACCATGACATCTTCCGACGCTTAATAGTGGCGAGGAAAGATTCCAGTTTTCCCACGAGACTTTTGGCCTTGCTTCGTACGTAGTCCTTGTGCTCCCAATAGGAGATACGGAGGAGCTTTCTTAAATATTTGTTCTCGAACGTCTGGCTCGTTTTTCCTGACTCAATCACGAGTGTCCAAGTCTCACACCCGTAGAGGAGCAGGATAGATACGACCAACGATTTTATAGAGCTTGAAATTGGTTTGGAAGCTTATGTTGCTCTTTCATATCTTTTCCAGTCTGATTATCTCTACTGTAGCTATAGCAATCCGTGTGTGGATTTCTGTGTTGCGGGTACCGTCTTTTGACAGGGTTGCTCTCATATATTTGAAGCCGGACACTTCCTCCAGCGGTTTGCCGTCCATGGTGACGCTAGCACAGGTGTTGCTTGTGCCGTTCACCACCGGTGACAGCCATCACCATAAGATACTGGAATACTCCAAATCAGACACGTGTTTTTTATGAGGAAGAGAGTAGATATTGCAAGACTTGACGTTCTATTTCGATACTGAAGATGTTTAAAAGGTGCGCGAGAAAGTGGGCAATTATCGGAACCTGAGATGAGAATTGAAGCAGCTTGGGAACTGTACTGACGTGACAATGACGTGGCCAAATCATGACATCCTCGGACTGCTTAATAATGGCGAGGAGAGATTCCTGTCAGTACAAGAGACATTTGACCTTGTTCCGTACATTGTTATTGGTTTCGTGCTCTCAGTAGCAGATGCGGAGGAGCTTTCTCAAGCATTTGTTTTCCAACGCCTGGATTCTTTTTTTTTTGTTGTTGTCTCAACCAGGACTGTCCAAGCCTGGATACGACCAGCGATCCGTAGAATTTAAACTTGGTATGGAAGCTGATGTCGCTCTTTCATATCAGTTCCAGTCTGGCTATCTCTGCTGTGGCTGTGGGGATCCGTGTTCAGATTTCTGTGTTGCAGGTGCCGTCTTTTATCAGAGTTTCACCCATATATTTGAAGCTGGACCCTTTCTCTAGCAGTTCGCTGTCCATGTTGACGCTGGCACTGGTGTTGCAACCATTACTTTGGATTTATATGTGTTAAGTTCCATTCCATATGCACCGGCTCTTTCAACGAGTTTATTGGTCAAAACTTTCAGCTCACTCTTACCTCACGCCATAAAGTCAATATCGTCTGCGAAACACAGTTTGAAGACAAGTCTAACACCAGTCTGCTATCATACTTGCTATATGGAAACTGTTAATCTCTATATAAAATCAAACAAACCAGACATTGGGAGACAAGACCAAAAAATTCTCTTAAAAAAAAAATTCCTCTTAAAAATACTGAAATGTCCTCAACAGATTGTTAGATCACAAAACATAATTTAACCCCTCACTACAAACAAAATAGCTAAAATGATGTCTCATCCAATCGCTCTCTCCGTCCTGGGTATGACAATAAACTACATCCGCATCCTGGGTATGACGATAAACTACGTCCAACAGCAAGGCCTTTGATCAAGAGGTTTTGAGGAGCGTAGAACCACCTCTTAATTGCTGGTGTTCCCAGGTCCACCCTAACCCGGGGTGGTAGCACCTATGGGCAAAGTGTTAATAATAAAAAAAAAAATTGGGTAAAAAGCATTATGAAAATGTAAAAATAGATTTTAATACAAGAAATAATTTATAAAAATTATTACCAAAGATAAATTTTTGAAGGAAAAAAAAAATTATTAGCAGCAATATATTTTTCAAAACAAATATTACCAGTTATACGTTTTTGAAAAAAAATATATTACCAGCAATACATTTTTTAAAACAATATTACCAGCAATATATTTTAGAGGAATAATATATTAGCAGAAATAGTTTTTTGAAAAAACAAAATATTACCAGCAATAAAAATTTTGTCGGCATTAAATAACCCATTGAGGTGTCGATATGCCGTAAAACAAACCAAACCAATCGCTCTCTGCGCATAACTCTTTTTCTGTCGCGACGTCCTTATCTCTCATTTTGTTTTACACTCTGTCATATAGGAATAAATGACACTGCCGACGCTTGGGTTTGAACACTAGAAAGAAAACACAGTCAACCTAATCTTGAAATAATTAGACCGCGTGAAGGATAAAAGGATATATATATAATATATATATATATATATATATATATATATATGGGAATCAGCGGCGTCGGAACCGAGTATTTTTCAAAGGCATTACTATTGTTGTATCTGTGATTTACAAAGTCTCTACAACAAACAGGCATTACAAAAGTCTCTATGTTGCTTTCTCTTTCTATTTTTCTCTTGGATGATCAACATAGGCTGGGTTCCCTTAGTCTGTAACAAATTCGCGAAGATAAGATAAAATAAATATTTTCACTTCAAAAATCACTTGCAGCTCAAGGGTGAGTTTGACCTCAACAGATCGTTAGCTCACGGAACATGATAAACTCCTCGCTACAATCAACTCTCTTTATCAAAGACAACCCCTGTTGACCATGTTTGCCGTAGTCTCTGAATATGGAATTAAGTGAAGTCCGTAATCTCTTCAATTTCCGAGGTTGGCAATGTAGATTCGGAGAAAGTAGCGGCTGTTAATTTTTTAAGTCTTCGATATCAGGTTGGCAGTGGAGATATTTTGGGAGAAAAAAACAAAATGGCTGCCTTTATACACGTCGCATTGAATATTTTGAGCTTTCTGATTGGTTAACCCTTCTATTGGGGAACTATAAAATGAGTCAGCTCATTTTGACTGCCTCACTAGTAAATACTTATAAAAAAAAACTGTAACGACCCCCACTAATGTATCTCTATGTCACTTTCTAGGATTCTGCTTTACTCTCTATATCGCCCTCTCTTTCCGTTTTCCTTCACGGACGCTCAATACAGTCTGTGTTTAATAGGATTTTTGATTAGAACATGTATTTTTATTATATTATGAAATCGTTATATTTATTTAAAAAAAAAGTTTAATTCTAAAAGTTCAGTTGTCGTTCAAAATTGATTTTGACCGTAACAGATATTTAGATCACAAAACATGATGTAACCCCTTAGTATAAACAACTGTACTTATCTAAAATGACCCATCCAATTTCTCTCAATGTCACCCTCTCTTTTTGTCTCGCTACGTCATTCACTCTCTTTCGGCTTTAAATCACTATGTCCTTCGCTCTTTCTGCTTCCCTCTCAGTATGTCAGTTATCAAGCATGAGCGAGCGGACCTAAAGCTCAAGTTCCATAGTTTTCAGTGTTGCTCCAAGTATCTTTGAAGATGGCTAACCTATGGTCTTTCCCCTAAAGTGATCTCGCTGAATAAGACTTGATGTAGAAACATTAACCCTTCCTTGTCTTAACTATCGGCGATCATGATCAGCGATTCGATTCTTTGAATGTTGTCTCTTTCCAGGACTTTGTTGTTTTTCACATAGTATCCCCATTTGATGTTCAGGATTGAACAATGCTTTTACTAGTGAAATCGTTCTAAGTTTTGGATGGCGCGATGATATAGAAACTAGATTTTGTCGCTATGTACCAAAGTTGGAATCGGAACAGAATTATAGACCATAACTTCTGTTGTTAAGTTCAGATCTTCGTTATTGAAGACGCATTTGATTAGCTTTTCAAATTCCCCCTGTACAGCGCCAATTCACATCCACTTCTGGGGTGCACATGTTTGATAAAAAACTTCTTTGTTCAAGAGGCGTATCAGAGATGGTAATATCAGAATCTGGTAAGTTGGTAATATCAGAATCTGGTAAGTTGGTAAATATCAGAATCCGGTAAGATGCTATTTGAGGCTGGCTGTTGAAGGACCTTGTTGTTTTTTTTTTTTTTGTTTCTTTTGGTTACAGTAAGGCCAAAGCAATTGTAGGCCATAGCAAAGTAGTCCATTGACTGTTGGAGGTCTTTGATACAAACGTATTAATATATAGATAATAATAATGCAAAAATAGCGGAAATCGAATACCATAAAGCCTTTTGGGTAATTAATATACAAATATATATGCTACTAGAAAACTCCAAACTGGATAGTGTAGTCTTGAGAGGGAGATTAGATGTTTCGCCTAACGCAGTGCACGCTTTTGTTATTGGAAAGAAGGAGATTGAAAAATGGAAAAATATGAGTGCTTGAAAGGAGAAATGAAGAGGGATTTAGCTATTACCTTCGAAGGCTTCCATAAGTAACTTCATAAAACCAACGCAAAACATATACTTCTGAAATCTACAAAAAGGCTTGTTTACTAGGAACATTAAGGACCTTGAAGTATGCGCTGATCAACGGAAGCTGAGTATAGCAACTTTATTTTCAACAGTACAAAACCAGCTATTCGCCATCTTTGAAGTAGAGATGAAAGGGCGATAATAAATATCAAATTTCCCAGGTCATCTTTGCTCATTATGTGGCTCAGAAATTTCACTTGATTCTTTCGGATTATATTTTCTTATATGTGCGTTGGCTCTTCAGGGCGTTGGGATCGCGGCTCTCCACAACTTCCTCTCTTTTGTAGATCGTAATAAATGTTGTCTTCTTGTTGTCTCTCCTAAACACTGTCCGGCCGTACATTTACTCAATCTCGCTCGGTAGGTTATGCGTTGTTTTCCGCTGTGTCGCTTGCTTTCAATCCGTCTTGTGAGTACCAAATTTTCCAAGCCCCCATTCCTCGTTATTTTTCCTTTCAACTTTCTCATTCGAATTATACGTACAGATGTTCTCTTAAAACTGAATCGTTGTTAATATGTTATTCTATATGTTATTTTATTCTCAGTATCCTTCTGTAAAACCCGCATCAACGTCGCTTCGCGTCTCTTTTTCATAGGAAGTTGACTAACATACTCTGTCATAGAGGAGGACAGATATGGAATCACAGATCGATACCCTTGGATGATTTGTTCGGTATTCCTGTGAGGCATCAGATTTTTCTGTCATATCGTTTACTATAAATATACTTGGTCCCGTTTTACAGAATTCCTATTTTCTAACCATTTATACACAAAAAAGAAAAGCAAAAACCGCCACACAGATAGTCAATTAGTAGAGAATTATTAGAGTCAATTTTATTAAAGGAACAATGCCATTAATTTCTGACTCACCCAATATTTTAGCCATTACGAAAAGGCGAAAAGGTAAGTATTAATGCCGTACAAACAGGAGATTAAATGCTCCAGAGATGGATTTCTGTTTGTCTGTCTGTCTATCTATTTCTATCTATTTATCTATCTGATATATATATATATATATATATATATATATATATATATATATGTATGAGAGAGAGAGAGAGAGAGAAAGAAAGAGAGAATGAGAGGGAGAGATATAGGTAGAGAGATACTAAAATACATGTGAAGTCTGACAGATCGATAAATAGATAGATACGAACATTCTGCTCTCTCTCTCTCTCTCTCTCTATATATATATATAGAGAGAGAGAGAAAGAGAGAGAGAGAGAGAGGTGCGAATATTGTAACATAGATGTTAACAATCTGACATAGATGTGAACAGTCTGATGTTGATTGCTAGATACTAACAGTTTGATACATACATATACATATATATATATATATATATATATATATATATATATATATATATACAAATAGATGGATACGAAAATTCTGATATATATATATATATATATATATATATATATATATAGAGAGAGAGAGACATAGACATAGATAGATAGATAGATAGATAGATAGATAGATAGATATAGATAGATAGATAGATAGATGGACAGACAGATAGATAGAGATAGAGAGAGAGAGAGAGAGAGAGAGAGAGAGAGAAAGAAAGAGAGAGAGAATGAGTAGTAGGTGTACGGGTGATAGGGCAAAATAATTTACAGATAACGCTGCAAATTAAATCAAAGAAAGAAGGAGAACGTCAATCGAAAGACAGTCAAGAAGTTTCAAGGAAGAAAGAAAAGTATGTAAGAGGGAGGCGGTGTGAGGTGCATAGAGGCTCAACAGCAAGTTCCATGGTGGGGAAGTAAAATGCAATAAAAACGCACGCTTTTCCTTTGAAAAAAAATCCATTGTAAGTCGCATTGGAAGAAGGAAGATTTTGTACACGGGAGAAACGGAGTAAATACGAAAGAAAACGGCACTTTTTAAAAAGGTATTAACAAAAATATAAAAATGAACTAAAATAGAGAGAATTTCGGAATCTTTGGCGCCAGACTCATCCTTTGAAGTTCGCCGACGTTTCGAGACATATTGCCGCCTTCGTCACCTAGATTTTCAGATTGACATTTTGCGAGTTCGGCTTCTTGGTTCAAATTCTATGAAAAAAATTCAAAATAGCAAAAATACATATAATATATATATATATATATATATATATATATATATATATATATATATATATATATATATATATATATATATATTTATGTTAAAAAATAAACATTCTTTGATTATGTACAAAAGTTGAAACATTTTTGAATGGATTTTTCAAATTTATTTTCCTTAATCAAGAAGAATTTATCTTTTGAACTTTGAAATAAATCATAGATTTCTTAATGATATAACATACTTCTATTTTGCATTTACCAATATTATTGTTATTATTAATATTAGTAGTATTGTTGTTGTTGTTATTGTTATTAGAATTATTGCTTTCTGATAATAATAGCCTATATATTTTTTGGAGCAAATTGTTAAAGATCAAAGACTAAATCTGAAATACTTTCAAAGGAAGAATATAACAGCAATAAAGAAAAAAAAGAAAACACTTCTCCATACGCAATGTGTAAATATTTTCTGATTGAAAAAAAAAAAAAAAACCCTTGAATCCAAGCAATTTTGAATAAGCGCACTTACGAAAACATGTCAGTAGGCAATCGTAATTTTGGGGATTATCTTAAAATTATTTGCCGCACCTTCCATTATACTGCAGGTTCTTTACGTCTTGCATTATCTTTCTCTCATTGATTCTTGCTATCTTTCTTTCTTTTTATTTTCTTTTATTTTTTCTTCTTTCTTTTATTCTTTTTCGTTTTTATTTACTTTTATTTTGTCTTTCTTTCTTTTCTTTTCTTTTCTTTCTTTCTGTCTTTCTTTCTCTTCTCTTTTTCTTTATTTCTTTTTGTTTCTTTCTTTCCTTTTCTTTGTTCATTTCATTTGTTCCTGACTTCTTTAAATCAACTTTTCTTTCTTTCTCTTTCTTTCCTTTTTCTTTCTTTCTTACGGTCTTCCATTCTTTTCTTTTTCTTCTTTTTCTTTCTTTTTCTTCCTTTGTTTTCCAAATTTCATTTTCTTTATTTCTTTGTTTCTATCTTTCTTTTAGTGCATTCCTTTTTTTTCTTTCTCTTTCCTTCTTTCTTTCCTTTCTTTCTTTTCATTCTTTTTTTCTTTCTTTCTCTTTTGTTCCTTCTTTCTTTCTTTGTTTGTTTCTTTCTTTCTTTTCCTTTATTTCTTTTCTTTTATTTCTTTTCCTTTATTTCTTTTCCTTTCTTTCTCTTTCGTTTTTTCCTTTCTGTCTTTCTTTCTTTATCTATCTATCTATCTATCTATCTATCTATCTATCTATCTATCTATCTATCTTAATTCATACCTATCAATCTATCAGCGCGCAAACAAGCAGACACACACACACATATGTGTGATTGTGTCTGTGCGCCAGCGCTCGTGTTTCCGCTCACACACGCGCACTTTCCCTCTCTCATACACACGTAGACGCACTCAGACATGCGTGCATACACATACACTCACACACACAAATTTCACTTACCAATATTCTACAATTTAATGAATCATATAAATATCGTTATCTTTGTTATTTCGATCACTGATTGAGGCGCTATTCAGTCTTCCTGGTTTCATTTAGATGTGCGCTTGGTTGTCACATTTTGCAACTCGGAAAGAGAAATTGGCGAGTAATGTTCGAATTCCGGTCGAGTTTGTTACGTCCACTTTTGCCCCCACCTCGCAATTATAGGAAAGGCACGAAATTATCTTTTCTCCCCCAACCTCATGTCTTTTTTTAAATAGTAGGGCTGACTGAACTCTCCGTCAGCCTACCTTGTCCTAGATACATCACTGCTTATCCAGCTGTTGTACATATCATGCTCTACGACTCAGGGTCGCTTAAGGGACTGATGACGCGGTTCGCGTGGCTTTGCTAGTATTAAGCCTCACCATAGAGCAGTAGTTACAAAGCATATTTCGTTCATTTTTATTGCTGCGCACGATGTTAGAAAGGTGTTAAGAATTTATGCATGGATCTTTAGGCAAATATTGACAAATGTCCCCACCCCCCCAAAAAAAGTGTTGTCAAAAGGACTGTATTTTCCATGATTTTATTTTAACTACCGTCACTCATCGACAGTGTTTATTGTTTTAAAAAAGCGATAATTCGAATTGTAATAAAACTTAAACATATGAGAATGAATTTATACATTTTTTTTCTTTAGAATTTACAACAAAAATATTAAACATTATGTTGTATCCTAGGGAAGGTTACTGAATAGAATAAACACACGAAGGTTGGTAATGAACGATAATACTTAGAACAAGAACAACACATATAAGATTCGCCAGCCACGCGTAGAAGTAGTCAACTGCTAGAAGTGAGTCAAATGAATTCCACAATAAATCTCCAACTGCAGGATATCTACCAACTGTCCTACGCAATCAGATGTGGCACAAGGTCGAATTTAATGTGGGGTATCCTAGTCCGTAGGCTCGGCCAAAAATTCCTCGTAGAGCCCATATAGAACGGGGACGGATAGCTGTTTCCTGAGACGAGACTCTGCTCTTCAACAGAGCCTCGTTTGGAGATCCTTTCTACCCGGAGGCAGGGAGTTTGACCAGCACAGCTGGAGACGAATCTCCAACTGGAGACTAACATACAGTATTTACTACTGTATTTATGTGAATGGGAACATACCCATTATCGTCCGTAGGTATGCTACAACACATTATTAGATTGTTTATTTACTATAATTAATTTATATTTACAACATTCTAAAAACTATTACAATTAAAACTAAAATTTATCATCTACCAATTTATAAAGAAATAAATATGAAAACAATTTTTATTCAAAAATTTATAACGATTTACTTATTAAATATGTGAGGCAATTATAAGGAAATTTTTATTTTTTACCATTTTATAAAGCTTGAATTAATTGGCAATTAGCCGATGTTTTGCTAACAATTCCAATTAACAATATCATTAATAAATAATATATAAACAATCTAATAAATAAATAGTGTTTATTATTTTTCTTGTTATTTTTATAAGGATATTAAACTTTGACTAGTAAAAGATGCGTTTTACGGATTTTGTCTTTTGTCCAAATCTGTGGGATGTCGAAAAAACGTATGAGATAGATCTAAATTAAATCGACCATCATAAAGAAAAAAAACTTAAAAAAAATAAAATTGACAAAGATTATTGTTTAAGATACATTGACGGACACGCATGTCTTAATTGGGTTATAATAAAAATATTATTTTTTTTTTTTAAGCGATAGATCAAGTATCGACCATCATAAAGACTGAAAAATAAAATTGACAAAGATTATTGTTTATTTGTTGCATGTCTTAATTAGTTTTTTTTTTTTTTTTACGAATTGGTTAAACCCAAACTCAAACAAAACATTGTTTTCAATCGTTATGAATCTACCGATTGAATAGAATTTTTTATAAACAATTGTCTTGTAAATGGAATTTTTAAAGCATTCTGAATGTAAAAATAAAGAAAAAAAGTGTGCACGACAATAAGAAACACTACCTGCCACAAAAGTGAAGTTTTGTTGAAATCAGTTGAAAAATGTAGGAAATCCGATCCCATATATAAACGAACACACACACACACACACACACACACACACACAAACTGGGTTTTATAATAAGTATAACTCGATATGAGTTGTCCCCCTTTCATTCTGGCGACAGAATCGTGTTTTATCGTGTTTTCAAATTGATTTCGTGCAGAAACAATTGTGTTTTCAATTTTGGCGCTGCCAGAATCGCCGCAAGGTAATTTTACACAGTTCTGTGAAGTTTTGTTGAAATCGGTTGAAAAATGTGAAATCCGATCCAATATATAAACGTACACACACACACACACACACACACACACACACACACACACACACACACACACAAAATATGCGTTTTATAATAAGTAAGATTACCGTATAGGAGGCGGAGTAATGAATATCGGCTAGGATTGAGGAATCGGAGAGCCGAGTTCGAATTCAACTCGAATCACCATTACATTTACTTACGTGCTAATACCCTTGGGAAAGGTATGAATCCTCTTCTTCTCTCCTCGCCCACCTATGTGTAAACAGACTGGGTTCTATAGCCTTGGATAGTAACTACCGCAGAAAGAAATGGCAACCTACTGCGGGAAAAAAACTTGCCTCGTCAGTCGTGTATCGAAAGATACATGATCGCCTAAGCGTAGACTGGTGGAGCCGTGTTATAGTTTCAGCGGGTCCTAAGAGATCCTTGCACCGACCCTGATATTAGGCTTCAATTAGCCCTGAAAGTGCCAATAAATTTTTTCTTTATTTACCCAAAATAAAGCATTAACCCTCTTATATAACAATGACTCATAATAACGCTAACAAAAACATCGAGGGCATTCCCTTAAGCGTTACATATAATCAAGGCAGCCACAAACGTGTCAATGAGAGCGTAAAGAAAGAGATACTTATTACGAGGATATGTGGGATAGATATAGTCTGCCTGTAGACGAAGAGGTTGTGATTGTAGTAACGGGAGAAGCATTCTCTGGTGAGTCTGTGTTGACCATGTTTGCCGTCGTATCTGAATATGGAAGTGAAGTCCGTAATCAGAGGTTGTCAGTGAAGATTCAGAGAAAGTAGCGGCTGTTAAGTAATTCTTTAAGTTTTCGATATTAGGTTTTCTGTGAAGATATTTTGGGAGAAAATAACAAAACAAAATGGCTGCCTTTATACACGTCGGATTGAATATTTTGAGCTTTCTGATTGGTTAATCCTTCACTTGGTGGACTATAAAATGAGTCAGCTCATTTTGGTTGGCTCACTAGTACAAACATGTATCCAACAGTCTGTTCCACAAAGTGACAAATCAGCTGAAGAAACTGTTTGACTGTAACTTGAAGCTTAATTAAGAAATGAGAAGGGAATGAAGATGGTTTGACGTTGTGATCGAGGAGAGTCCTAGAAGTGAAGGTCTGAACTGGTGAAGCTAAGTTAATCTAGTCAGTCTGAATATTTACCATCGAAATGGTTAGAGTGGCCAGAGGCCTGTGACGTTTTGACTGTGGGGAAAGAGGTTGCAAGGTGGGAAATAATCCATCACTCTCAAGGCCCCTTCAAGGATTTGGAACTCTGTCATGATGCCAATGAGAGTTGGGCAGCGCCACCCCTCATATGGCTGCAATGCTCCATTCTTAGTCTAATCAAAATTAGACAAAAATCTTCTTATATAGGAATTTCTAATAGTAAACCTACCAAAAAAAAACCCCAAAAAACAAAAAACAAACAAAAACAAAAAAAAACACTCATATCCCTATGTAAGGGTTGATTTAACCCATATAATCGGGAAATTGTGGGCAAATTTTATTTTATTTTCCCAAATAAAAATTAATTGATTAATTCGTTTCCTACGTTTTTTGCGGGTTATTTAAAAAACTAGAAAATATTTTTAGATTCTAAGTAATTTAAAAAAAAAAAAAAATTTATTTTTTAAATAATTGTTTAGTGGTACAAGTCGTACTAATTAACCCATAGCTGGATGATTCATTCTTTTCCCAGTGATATTTGTGCGTAAGTTATTATAATGAATCAAACTTGAATTTGAACACGGCTTAACCATTCCGAGCTGTTATCCATTACACCGCCCGCACATCCAAGCTTACTACACCTAATATTCCCGAGCGGTCACCCATCGAAGCACTGACCAGCCTCTACATTGCTTAACTTCTGTAGGCTTACGGGATCAGGTGTTTCAACGTGATGTGGCCGAAATCCATAATAACGACTAAATCCTCTTTTAATAATAATAATGCTATCAAAAATATCGATGTTATTACGCATGGGATTAAATACACGTATTAACTGTGAAATAATTTATACCTTTTATTTTATTTACAAAAAATAAAGCATAAATTAACTTATTATTTACATTGTTCGAATTGTTGTCCTGATCTTCGTTGGCATATTGAAGACGTTTCGGGCATTGTACGCTCTGGCCTTTTTCAGGTGAATGGAATTTCGAAATGAACCCTTTATTTCGTTCACCGGGTTAGATCGTTCTAGTTCCCCGTACTATGCCTCTTCCGGATATAGCCATATCTAATAATATCGCTAATAAAAACATCGATGCCACTACGTAAGTATTCATACATAAAAGGTAGCCATGAACGTGTCAATAACTTTTTTTTTATGTAAGGTTTCATTTTTGTAAGGGTTCAAAGCTGTGCAGTGCAAATTGTGTATCGTTTCATTTTCGGGGTCGGGTGGTGTTAGAAAACCGATTCCTTCATCTCTGCAGTCAGAGACTCTATCTAATGTCACCGTGGGAGACTAATGACTATCGTGTTTCCCGGAGTGCTAGGCGACAGCTTTTTCCTGAGGCCGGTTCATAATGGTTGGTCATTTATTACAGAGAGAAAAGCTAGAAGCTGGGCGGTAACTGGTGATAATGGAGGACTTGGACGGACAGACAGACAAAGGACAAGGGATAAAGAAAACGTGAAATATATACTTGCTTCTTGCGAGGAGAAACAGTAAAACATATTTATCTTTCTGTAATCGAATGTCATTGAAGATGATGAGATGCTTGCATTACGGTTTAGTATCAAACCGTGCACGCTCGTGTAAAAGTCGATCATCATAAGCAGTATCACCTTGTTAGGAAATGATATAAACAATGATAATATATATTTTAATATCTTGTTCCTTCGGAACGATGAAGATCATAGCTCTCCACATCCTTCTCTTTCTTTAATATGAGTGAATTGACATGATATTCTTAGGAAAGGCAACGGATTAGTTCCCCGTTGCCTTCACCACAATTTTGAATTATTATTCTTCTTTTAGACTTGCTGTCCAGTATAGACTAGTTATTCTTGTTATTTAACCGATATCCGTAGGGAGACAAATGGATTCATGCATTGCTAAGGGCATTTATGCGCAAGTAAACGCAATAGTCGATATCTGATTTTGAATTCGGCTCGCCGATTCTAAGTTCTGTACCTATAACTCTGTTACGCTTACTGGTAAGACCATATATATATATATGTGTATAAAGTGTGGGGTGGGAAACAAATATTCGTACACATACAAATTTTTAATTTATTGTATTTACAAATAATGAATAAATCTACTTTACATATGATTAACTGTACACATATACATAATAACCAAATATGCACAGAAAACAAAAAAATATATTTAATATAAATAAAACTCATTTATCCATTTTAATGAGAGAGAAAAGTATTCGTACAATATAAAAAAAGAATACATAATCTTTGTAGAATAGCCATTATTCACTTCTACAGCAATCAAACTTTTCTTCTTGTAGTTCTCAATTAATGATTTGCAAATTTTAGTGACCATTTTGTTCCATTCTTCTTCGCATATGGTCCGCAGATGCAGGGTGTTTGTTGGATCTCTCAATTGGATTTGAATTTTCAAATAACACCAAAGATACACGATTAGGTTTAAACCTGGGGATTGACTTGACCATTTCAAGATATTTAGATTATTTTCAGCAAGCCATTTCTTTGTAGATTTTGCAGTGTGCTTAGGATCGTTAGCTTATTGTAAGATCCAATCAGGAGAATGTTCAAGATTGTCAACCGAAATCATTAAATTCTTTTGTGTTTATGTGTGTGTGTTTCATTAAATAATAAAAAACCACCATCCCAACGGAATGTTGATTTTATCGTGTTACAATAAGTTGTCTTTAAAATTTATATATATATATATATATATATATATATATATATATATGATGAATATAGTCTCAAGATGTTCTATATTTATGGGATAAAGTGCTCAATAGCAGAGATAGAGCGTGTGTAAATATAAAAGTGAACATATAAGTCAACACTTAGAGGCGACAGTCTGTTTAATGCTAGATGGCCTGACGATTGCATCTAGCATGAAACAGACTGTCGCCCCTATGTTGACTTCTATGTTCACTTACATATATATATATATATATATATATATATATATATATACAGTGTAACCCAGAGAGAATAAGAGACCCGGATATAAGAGAAACCCGGATATAAGAGAGATTTTATCTGGTCCCAAATTAGAGCCCATACTTACCTAAACAAAATAGACCAAACACGGATATAAGAGAAACCCGGATATAAGAGACTTCTTCTCTGGTCCCGACAACTCTCTTATATCCGGGTTACACTATATATATATATATATATATATATTGGTAATTACACTCGTCTCGGAAAACCTTCGGTTTCTTGATTTGCTAATGGTCAAATCAATCTCGAAGGAAAAAAAGGTTTTAAAAAAAGAAAGAGCTATGAATATGAACGTCTGTCGAAAATAATCGTACAGCATACAGGTCCAAAGCCCAAAGGAAAAAAACCCCGATACGAGTAATCAACTAACTTAAAAGTGCTCAATACAAAAGTAGAGCAGACCTAGTCAAACCTAGAGAGCCAGACATACCTACCCAGGTTTCACCTAAGCGGATCGTCAGGGAAATATATATATATATATATATATATATATATATATATATATATATATATATATATATAACTGTAATATACCTAACGGTACACATTAATTAATATAATTAACTGTACATATTTATTAATATAATTAACTGTCCACATATTAGCAGAACGGCGCTAAATGATCATCCACCCAAGATGAAAATACCGTAAATTCACCATAAGTATTATGGCCCCTTTGTTGAGGTCCTACGTTTTTCTAATGATATCGAGCAATTTCTGTGTACGCCTGTGAACATTTTGTTGGTGTTCTTTTATTTGTTTTTCCAAATAATGGTGATCGTGTAAGAGTCGACAATCATAGGTAATAATTATCTTATTACAGACTGGTACTGATGATGGCGATCACGATGCTATAATTCTTCTTATTTTTGTTTTTTAATACGTGAGATGTTTATTTTTCGATTTAAATTTTAGAGCTACAGAAACAAGGACGTATTTATTTCCGTATATATATATATATATATATATATATATATATATATATATATATATATATAGCCCTCCTTGACGTACAAATGACATAGAATTGCTGCAGGCGTTGGCTGCACTCAGTTGATCTTTGATACATAAATAGAACGGTCGTGGAAATGGTTACTTTTATCTGTTGTAAGGTGCCATTAAAAATCTGGAAAGAATTTATGTTTTTTGGGGTTTTTATTTTCTCTCCAAAAACTTTCGAAAAGTAACAGGAATGGGAACAAATACAATATGAAATATCAGAAGCGTTAACGTTGCTTCTCAATAACTTCAACATCAATATTGGATACATCTAAAGCCTTGTATGAAACGAATGCATTTATTCTGTTTTGGATGGTTCTTGAATTCGAGATTAAAAGAATTCTGATAGGAAGTTCCAGACGTTTAAATGATGGCAACCACGAATGTATTCTTGGAATCTGAACAAATGAAAATCTCTGTGACTCCGACGAGCTACTTTCGCTGGTTCCCAGACTGCATGAATTTAAACGCGCAACTAAGTTGGCATCTCGATCCCACATTTTCACTGTCGAAACAGTTAAATGTAGCCGTCTCTTCTACTCCAATAGTGTCATGTCTCGCACCTCCCGTCTGTGGAATTCCCTTCCAATTACCTGTTTCCCTGACAGCTATAATCTCCAACTATTCAAATGTAATGTCAATCGACATCTTTAGATGCCTTGATCTCCTTCCTCTTCATCCTTTCCTCTGTCACACCTCTTTACTCTTGCTCCCACTCTCTGTAACCCCTCACGTGCTGGTGGCATCCAGCCTTGCTTGGGGGTGAAATGCTTAAAACACACACACACACATATACACACACACACACACACATATATATATATATATATATATATATATATATATATATATATATATATTCGACTCTCCCGTCGAAGGCGAATTTACCCATAGCTGGAGGGAAAAGAAGAGGAGGATTCACACCTTTCCTAATATATACATATATTATTAATAGAAATCTTATAAGTATAAGAAACTATACTCGCTCGGAAAACCTTCGGTGTATTGATTTGCAAATAAACAACCCTATACTAAAGGGAAAAAAGGTATAAAAAAGAAAGAATCAAGAACATGTACGTTAGCCGAAAATAATCGTCCAGAATACGAGTTCAAGGCCCAAAGAAAAAAAACCCCGATGCGAGTACCCAAAATAACTAAATAAAGTGCTCAATACAATGAGTAGACCAAACCTAGTTAAACCTAGAGAGGAAGACACACCTACCAAGGTTTTTACCTAAGCGGATCGTCAGGGAAGGCCGGCATCTCTGACGATCTGATTAGGTGAAACCTTGCTTGGTTTATCTGGCTCTCTAGGTTTTATATATATATATATATATATATATATATATATATATATATATATAAACAATCCTATTTTAAATGCCTATACAAATGCGGGCATATAGATTAACAGATAAATATAGTGAGAAAAGAAACATTTCAAATAAACAGTTTATAAGCGTTGAAAACTTAAAAAAAAAGGTACTGACCATTGCGTTGGAATAGACTGACTCGTGGTCATAAATGTAAATAGCATCGTTGCAAATTCCACTGGAAGTTCTGTCCGGTATGTCCATTTCAATCATGCGAAGCATAAGCTTCCAGTCTTTGATGTCTGAATAGAAAGTCATAGTGCATTCCGTTCTGTGTTTGAAGAATTTTTTTTTAGGTGTCCGATGATGCGAAAAAACAGAAGCACCAGTCAGCCTTTTCGGTTTCCCACAAGAGGATCCTTCCATATAATCTGCAAAATAAATAAACACGGACGTAAGTGTAAGCAAGTGAGAAATGTTCAGTTTCTTATACGCTAATTAAAAACACTATTTCATTTTTTAATAATTGACCCCCCACCCAATACAAGGCCGAAGATCCACTCTAGGTAGATGAATACTGAATAAAGTTTTTGCATGAACGTAAGAAGAGTAGGTACGAAATGGATATCATAAAGATATGTAGGAAAGGTAACGGTCGCCTCTAGACTTGAAACCGTTAATATAGTAGCGAGCTGGGGAGCATCCACTCCGGGATTATTTCTACAAAGTAGGAGTTCTTGGGAAGAAGATGTCCGAATTGAAAATAGTCAATGCGTGATACAAACAATGTTTGATATGATACAGCGTGTAACATTCTTCTTGCTATTTCGAAGTTAAATTTGAATCATGGTTTTAAAATGAATTCTGATGAACTCTCCTCTATGGTACCTAGACTCTATAAATTTAAGGGCAGTACTAGATTCGCGGCAAAGACTAATGATTTTATAGTTGAATTGGTTAGATGTAACCGTAAGTTCTATGCTAACAGTTTCTTCCCTCGTACTTTTGGCTTATAGATCTCTCTACCGACTTCTTGCTTTCCAGTTAAGTTTCATTTTCAAAAATGTAAATGCAGTGTTAATTGTTATCTTCTATCTTAATTCCTGTTCATTTATTGTTTTCTCTATTTAAAAGTGTTTTCTTTTTCTTATATTATTTCACACTCAGTAACCCTTTGTGTTTTAGTGGCTTTGTTGCCTTGCTCGTGGTGAAATGATTGCAAAATATGTAAAATATCTAAATATGTCACCATCAGGCATTTTCAGTCTGTCCATTAATCTACCTTTACATACGTATATATTTGATTATAAATATTTTTTCATTGCTGTGACAAAAAAAAAATCCCAGCTCGCTTCACGAGCTCGTTTTGGTCGTAGGGGCGCAACACATAACTGTAGCACTAGCTGATTATCAAGTACCTTTTCTGAACCCATCACTTTTCATATTAGTTTTGAATCCAGTTTTTCCCTTCTCCTAGACAGGTTGCCCTACCTTCCAAATCTAAATAGCTATTCCACCCTATTACTTACGAGGGGATTTAAGTTCTGGGTTTGTTTTTTTTCCTAGGCTAGTTGGCACCCATGGCATATGGACCGAGGCTGTCATATTATTTACTCATAATAATACAGATTCATACCTTTTCCAAGACTAATAGTGCATGAGGTAAGTTGCTCTTTTCAAGGAATAATAGAAAAATGCGTCTACAGATTTCCCTTTTTCTACTTTGGACTTTTACCTGTATTCTTTTCTTATTTCTCGTTAACCTTTATCATGAATCGTTGAAAGAGATTCGACCTTGGGGGGGGGCGAACGATGCCTATACGAATGCGGTTAATTAATATTTTTGTTTACTTTTTACAATCATTTATCCTAAAAACTTATTGCATATGACTTCATAGTTTGAAGTCAGTTCTAACAACTGAACTGAAAGCAATGTTGTTAATTGTGGACTGTCCTGCTTTCTATTAATGCAAAGAGATTGCAAGATTTGTAATCATTTTTGCATTTAGCTTAGAGGTGAACCACTGTATTGCCTGCCAAAATCTTGCTGAAATTCTCAGCTGTGGTGCCCGTTTTTATTATATGTTTACATACTTCATTTTGCTCAGGGAGATTACAGTTAAGTCCTCTCGATAGAAATCTTGTGTCAGAGTCAATGCAGACTGGTGTATTAAAAAAAAATTCAATTGACATTCTCTCTCTGCTTGATTTAACAGAACATATCAAATGAAGTATTGCTGTGTATAGTTTCTGTTCAATATATCAATATATATATATATATATATATATATATATATATATATATATATATATATATATATATCAGATACCCACTGATGAGTTGACGGACAGGTCCGCCTACGAAACTCTGGAGTCGGGATGCTGAAAGTAACATCAATCAGCTAAGTGACAAAATTTTACTCATATTAATACTATATATATATATATATATATATATATATATATATATATATATAGAGAGATAGATAGATAGATAGATAGATAGATAGATAGATAGATAGATAGATAGATAGATAGATAGAGAGAGAGAGAGAGAGATCGATGGATAGATAGATACTTTACTGTTACGATAAATAGCACTCAAAATATACCTTATGATCTAGAATTGTAACCTAAATAAAAACACTGATGGCACATAACCTGAATCCATCAAAAACTGTAGGATGCAAAAGTAGTAAATACTAAACACTTCAAATCAATGCAGGAAATGAAATTGAACATAGAATATGCTGCGCCAGATGTAGTTCCTCATGCTTTCAACTGACTTGAAGAGGAATAACTGAATCAAATCTATAGTTGCATCTACTGCAACTTGGGTGACTGCGTTATGCCAGGTTTTTTTTATTTGTCAGTCTATCTTGAACATTTCCAGATCTCAACGCAGTGAATACTACTGTCATATCTGGTCTTTTGCTCCTGCTATTTATCTCAAGGTTCTTGACAAACTCCAATAGGATCGGCAATATAATCGATCCTGACCTGGCATCTCGACTTCAGACACTTTCTCCCTCTGTCTTTTCTATAAATAATTTCATGGCAACAGCTCTGACGTGAATTCAAGAATGCTACTAAATTGGAATTTAGGTCACACCATTTTACAAAAATCTGCTGAAAGTAGACATTTTTAATTTCCAAATAAAGCTAGTACATTATGGCCTGGATTATAATAAATGTTATGTTATTTTGTTTTGGCTTTTTTTGAAACAGTTAAATGTAACCATCACTTTTACTCCAGCAGTTTCTTTTCTTTCACTTCCCGCCTGGAGAACTCCCTTCCGTTTATTTGCTTTCCTGATAACTACAAAAATATAAATGCTTTATCAATCGCCATCTTCCTGCATCCGGTTCATCTTTTATCCTTTTCCCCTCACCCTAGTCTTTTCTTTCAATTTCTCTCTCTCTCTCTCTTACTCTCTCTCTCTCTCTCTGTAACCCCCACCCCACTGCACACTAGTCCTATTCCCGCTTGGGGTGAAATAATAATAATAATAATAATAATAATAAAGTTTCATCGAACAATTCAAATTTCTACAAAATCAAAACATTAACCTAAATACTCGAGTCGTATCCTTAAATAACCTCGTCAGATCGGTATCATGCATGGTGCAAGACCCGTTCAGAAATATCTAAACAGTCAGCCGTATGCAACCGCTTTCGAAGATCAAAGGTTAAAATGGCTTTGAGCGAGTGGAGGCTGAGTGAGAGTCTTAGCCAAGACCATTCTTCTTTGAACATAGTGAACTGGTTGGCGCTACAGAATCCCAAACAAAGAATTGTACCAAGTAGCACAAACCGCATCACTTGAGGACTATCAACAGCAGCAACCACTAAAATGGATAACACGAACAAAAAAAAATAATGTCATAATCAAGATGTTGATAATGCACTCCATTTCAAGGAGAAATTTAGGAAGGACACACCCATCAATACTGGAACGAGCCATATCAACTACTGGACTTTTGTAACTATTTTCCTGAAAAACTCTTTTAAGAGAAAAATTTTATAAATTTCAACCGACATTATCATGGCTACTTGGCCAATGAATCCTCAATGTTTCCTTGGAGGGAAACTGCAATATATATATATATATATATATATATATATATATATATATATATATATATATATATATATATATAGTTTATGGAAAACTAGGTAATCCGTATGTGTAAACCTAAGGAAGATAAAATCCAGAGAGGTCAATGTAAATCCAGAGCAAATAATTTAAATAAAAACAGATTTTTAAGGTTCCATGTAATAAATTATTTCACCACAGCCCTTTACAAGGACTGCGGATCATCAGACTTTACTTCAAAAGGTTGAAACAAAAAATCGTTTGGAAGTAAAGTCTGATGATCCGCAGTCCTTTAAAAGGGCTGTGGTGAAATAATTTATTACATGGAACCTTAAAGTGGTCTGTTTTTATTTAATATATATATATATATATATATATATATATATATATGTGTGTGTGTGTGTGTGTGTGTGTGTGTGTGTGTGTGTGTGTGTGTGTGTGTGAAAAATATATAGAAAATAGGAAAGAACCAGATGGAGGCAGCATAAGTGCTCTTTCAACTATATAAATAAAAGAAATCAGACATCTCTATCTAAATATCTTTGGCATTTGAAGGAAATGAATAAAACACCAAAAGTAAAATGGAAAATTATAAACAAAACTAGAACTTGTAAAACTTGGGATGACCCATGCCTTTTGTGCCTGCATGCAAAACTACACATTATTAAGTTTTTAAATAATAAAAATCTATTAAACAATAGACATGAGTTAACGGTTTTTTTGCCGACATCATCAAATTTTTGCATTGAATAATTAGCATAAAACAAACAAACAATAAAATAATTTTTAAATTCCATAGCCCTAAAAAATAGTTTAAATGCCCTACAAAAAAAGATAACCCTTTATGTAGTCGTCAAAAAACAAATGTTAGCGACTTACGACAGTTTCATATACACAAAACCCTTTCAGAAAAAAATAAAATAAAAAAATAAATAAATCTCCATAGACACTGAACCAGACTAGACGATGTCATCTTCCGCATTAAATTTAGACACCTCAACCTTACCCTGACTTGACATCTGTGAATGTAACTGAGATATTGATACAAATTATTAACACCTTACGGCCCTTTTCTTTAAACAATTGCTCTAGCCGTTACCATAGAAATTTTGATTTCAATAATGAATATGCTTATAAAACGCGTAAATCTCAGAAATAAGTTATTCCCAAAAAAATTCGATTGAAGATGGAACAGAGCTTAGTACTTTAATTCAATTTAATTCAAATAATTATATTGAAGTTTTCGGTTATTGTTTTAAAACATGAGACCTCTTATTTAGCGTGTTGGAATCATATTTTTAAATAAATAATTATATATATATATATATATATAAAATATATATATATATATATATATATATATATATATATATATATATATATATATATACCATTTTATATATATTGGATGATCAAGAATGGTAAGAGGTCCTTGTGTAAGGTTATTATTATTTTCTTGTATGCGTACATATGTCTTCTGCTTTTCTGAATTTAATGAACATAAAAATTGTCCAAAAATGTTGATGCTTTGAAGGCTTTCCTTAAACTGTTGGCCATTTTTCAAGAATTATTTTTCTATTTATATTTCTGAGATAAGGTATTGCAACTATTTACTTTCTTTAGACTTTTGTTCTCATCTTTATCGTCATATTCACGACGTTTCGGTCCTTGTACGCCCCGACCGTCTTCAGGTGATATGCGTTGCAATTTCGAACCGAACCGTTTATTTCGCCCACCAGGATAGATTGTTCTAATTCCACGTACCATGTCCTTCCTGGATATCTCACTTTCAATTATTTCCTTTTAATAACTCAATCTCCAAGTTTTCATCACCTCCGCTGTGGCCAGATATTGAACTCACAACATTTTGGGTCACGTCACTGGAGTAATTCATCCAACACTTTTATCGACTGTATCTGACAATAAAGATGAGAACATCAGTCCTATCAATATAAATACTAATTATTTTTTACACCAGTATAGTAAATGGTATGCTATTGTAGACGGTTTAATGTTTGCTGAAATTAGACATTTTTAATTTCCAAATAAAGCTAGTACATTATGGCCTGGATTATAATAAATGTTATGTTATTTTGTTTTGCCTTTTTTTATTTAATAAGGGTTTCCTTCATTTTTAACCACTTTTGAAGTGGAAGCTACATATGACATTAGGGTCTTTATATTCATTAACTACAGAAAAGAGATTTGTACGTATACAATAAAAACTTAATAAAAATCTAAACAAAAGAACCATATCGATCTTTTTCAACAGAACACGCATAACACAAGGATTGCTGCCCAAATAAAATAATAATATATATATATATATATATATATATATATATATATATATATATATATATATATATATATATATATATAAAATTTCTCAGAGTTAACCTGTAGAAAAAGACAATATTTATAAATGTAAAAGACAATAGGAAAACTGTAATAGTTGCCGACGCGTTTCGTCCAATGTAGACCTTTTTCAAGGCAAACAAACGAAATGAATTTATTAAACAAAGTAATTAATAATAACAAAACAAAATTTCTTTAGCAACTGGAAGAATTTAGAGAACGCTATTTTCATACGGTTAACTGAAAATTAAGTACTTAGCATGTGTCTTCCATCTGACAGCAATTCGAATATAAGGATCTTATTATTCAAGGAATTGATAGTAATTTAATGTGTCATTAAGTTCTGATAACGAAGTGATTTCGCCATTAATCACATTAACATTGGTATTTAATTCTTTGCATAAATTGTTTCTTTATGGTATAATTTACAAGCTGCACACTCTAATACACACACACACACACACACACACACACACACACACATATATATATATATATATATATATGGTTGCTTATTTGGGCAACACATAAGCAACGTATACATATTTTCTTCTTTCAAGTACAGTACAGCCTAAGTTAATCTGGTTACAGACATAAGGACCTAGAACTTAAAAAAGGCGCTCGCGTTATATACCTCAATTTCATTTTTACATATATTACCCCCGTAGAAAAATTGTTTAATTTTCAGTTTTTCAATAAAGATTCCAGGCTGTCAACACCTTAAGTAAACCTCCTCCCCAGTGTTAAATAATGAATTTCTTCGCTATTATGAAGAAAAATATATTATAGTTGTTTCAAATCAAACTGATTAAATTTTAAATCAGGCAATATTCCTCAAATAAAGTTTCAGCAAAATATATTCTATTTTTGAAAGATTTTTTAATAAAGAGAATTATATTGTGCTTACAAATGTTTAAAATGGCTAAATTTTCGGCGATTTCAAAAGAAATATAACTACTTCCAAACAATTTAAATTAGTTTTGAAATACAGCAAAGTATTTTATTTGTTTGAAATATTAAATTAAATTTAATTTAATTTAATAGCTTGAAATTAAAACTAAAATAAAGGCTTCAAGAAAGATTTTTCATTATTTTTTTTTTTCAATTCATTTTGAACTTTTCTTATCGTCTTTCTTTGGAGTTTATCTATTAGCTGAGATAGACTGAACTGGCTGACCTGTGTTTGGTGTTTGCCGACCACAGCTGCGTCAACGCATAAACAATGAAGAGGACTATTGCAAAAAGTGGAAAAGATAAATAAAGAGAAGAGAAAGAATAAGAGACGAACACAAACACTGTTAGTATCGGACGAAGAAAAACCCGCCAAAAAGATGATGTCAGGGGTTCAGAATTAATTGGAGCCGAATAATTTTGCAACTGGGAAGCGGCAACTCTGACCGGCTCTTCGTTCTTCATTTGAGCAATCGTTTTTATTTTGTTATACTATTGTTATTTCTTTATTTTTTATCTATTTATTGTTTACTTAGCGCATCTGTGGGCTACTACTTCTCCTCCTATTCTCAACGCAATCACCGGCTAAGCAAGCAATCAGTCAAGGCGCGTGGATTGTTGTTTGGCGGGAAAGGTCTGTTGTGGTAGCAGACGAAATATGGAATAAGGAGAGAGAAGCGGCGGCCTTTCACTCCGGCCATTTTAAAATCAGGGCAAATATAATGATGTCTTTTAAGAGGTTGAGTAAAAGGTAAAAAGTTAAAGGCAAGGAAGGAAATTGAAAAGAGAAAATAAAAAAAAGGAAGGTAAGAAAAAAAAAACAAGAACAAGCAAGAAATAAAAAAAAAATGAAGTCATAGAGAAGGACAGTAAGAGAGACCGACAGAGTGACAGAAAAACAGACAGAGAGAAAGAGATTTATATTTAAACAAGAATAGAAAACCATTTTCATATTCAAGTGTGTCAAACAAGGGAAAGTCAAGGGAATGAAAACTTGCAAAAGAAAAAGTAAGGCTGTTGCAATTAATTAAGTAGAAAAAGACGAAAACCTATTCAAAGAAAGATGGATTCCGTTAATGTGATGAAAGAAAGAATTGCAAAACGAGGAACAAAATTGTAAAGTGATAAGAGAGAAAGGAACAGAATGAGAGAGAGAGACAGAGAGAGAGAGAGAGAGGAACAGAATGAGAGAGAGAGGGAGAGAGAGAAAGGAACAGAATGAGAGAGAGAGAGAGAGAGAGAAAGGAACAGAATGAGAGAGTGAGTGAGAGAGAGAGAGAAAGGAACAGAATGAGAGAGAGAGAGAGAAAGGAACAGAATGAGAGAGAGAGAGAGAGAGAAAGGAACAGAATGAGAGAGAGAGAGAGAGAGAGAGAAAAAACGTTTTTTTTTGCAATGTACAGAAGCAAAAGATTCAAACTTCGTTGATATGATGTTTTTCTAAAAGTATCATAGATATGGTCCAATGCCACAAATCATGGGGCACCCAGTGAGGACCAAATTCACTGTTCAGTCGTTACTGATCTAGTGAAACAAGCTTTCTAACCATTACAGTACGCCGAAGTGATCAAAATATTTGTTGATATATACTCAATGAAAAGCCCGAACCTATTGAGATCCATCATATATATATATATATATATATATATATATATATATATATATATATATATATATAATTTGTGTATTTAGGCAGCAATCCTTCTTTCATACACGTTTAATTAAATACGATAAGCAAAGTGCTTTGATTTAGTTTTTTTTATACAATTTCTGATGTGATATTATAATTTTTTTTTTCTTTTCGGAGGATAAATTATATAAAAACTGTCCAACTGTTCTTTTTTCCCGAGCGCTTTCGGCTATACATTTATCCATTTTCAAGGTTGAAATATATTAACTGTTAACAAGAAATAGATTCTTGTATATATGTATTTATATAATGTTTTCATTTTCAAAACACGGTCAAGATATTGCGTCCATGTTCATAGTTGATATTACTGAGTTGTTTTTTTTTGTTTTTATTAATAAGGCTTCCATTATTTTTATCCTTTTTTACATGTAGACGATCCTATTATATTTCTTTTATCAACAAGTATGTTACGAATAGTGTCTGGTAGGTCTCCATAAGTATTTAAATGAGATCTAATTGATCTATGGTCAGAAAGCTGTAGTGTTAGTCTTCTTGTCAGACATGTTGTAATGTGGCCTATCTAATTGTTTTCGAAATTTTGATTGATCAGGAATACAATTCTTTAAAGGATATTTAATATATAAATATATATATATATATATATATATATATATATAGATAGATAGATAGATAGATAGATAGATAATATTAGTGCTAAATATATTGATAATTGAAATTTTTATTCAAAAAATAATCCACCCACTTCTCCTAAAATTCTCTCTGTTATGGTTTGATCTCCCTCCTCCTCATACTTACACTCTCTCTAAATTCTGTTTTTATTTCCGGAGTTTTTTTTTTTTCTGTTTATCTAGGACTCTGCACCATATTCATCAGACCTACAAATTCAATTCTTTGTAGGTCTGATGAATTGGATCGTATTTACGATTCCAATGGAATATATATATATATATATATATAGAGAGAGAGAGAGAGGTGGGGGTACGGTGGATAAATAATTGTCGTCTAAATAACGTTGAAATCACATTTTAACAGATATATTTACCAAAGTTACGTAAAAATACTTTGAAATACTAAAGTCAAAACTTATACAATAAAATCCCCATTAGCTTTAACCACGGCCTTCAGACGACGTTAGACTCCGCTGCAACTCGTCTATATGGTCTCCTTGTTTAAGTTCGTGAATACTGTCATAAACCTTGCCTTCAGTTCATCTTTGGTGTTACAAGGAAATTTGCTGGTCTCTCGTCCAACGGCGTCCCATACATAATAATCAAGGTGGTTGCTGTCTGAGGAGTTCGGTGGCCAGTTGTAAGAGGTGATCGCAGAAATTGTCTGACAGCCATGACTGGGTTCTCTTGCTTGTGTAGTATAGTGCAGAGTCCTGTTGCCTGACATAGGTTCTCCCATCAGCCACCCTCTTGATCCAGGACAGAACTGCCTCCTCAAGAATTAGATGTAGGTCCCCTGCTATGGGTTAGTTAGTAAATCATTATAATCTCCAAAAATCCTTACAACCGCAAATTATGTTCTGTTTTTGAATAAACAACAAAACCCGGCTGGGTTTAGAACTCGTCTTCTCGATTTTCAATTCCGTGCCATTATTGATTACACCATCCGCACATCCAATTTTACAACATTTGGTATTTCCAATCGATTACCCATCTAGATAATGACCAGGTCCGAAGTTATTTAACTTCGATGATCGTACGAGAAGAGGCGTTTCATGGTAGTATGGCCGTACACCGTAAGAAAGAAGAAAAACACAATGTCGGTGTTAGGGAGTGAGTATTATCGAAGGCTGGGAGAAAAATGTGTAACGCGTAAATTAGGACTTTTGCCAACGCCAGCCAATTCAATATCAAGATTACTTTGGTGCATTTAACGCCAGAAGCTGTTTTAAGTTAACAGTAGGGTAGAGGGAAAAGGGATTAAAGTGAGCGCTAAAATGTATTAAACCTAAACATTAAGAAAGTAAATACAAAAAAAATTAGAATATCATTTTAAGAACAATGAATATTTTTCACAACCACCAGATTTACTCTTCCTTTATATTCGTTCGTATATTTATATATTATATATATATATATATATATATATATATATATATATATATATATATATATACATATATATATATATATATATATATGTATATATATATATATATATATGTATGTATATATATATATATATTATATATATATATATATATATATATATATATATATATATATATATATATATATATATATATATAAATTAATTGATTTAAAACATGTTTTTTTCCGCTACATAGTTCTAACCATGTTTCAAAAATAGAAGCTATATACCCCGAATTTAATTTTGCAATTAAATTAAAAGCATTAGTTCCATTTCATCCTCAAGCGTGTAGCGGAAAAACCATATTTTAAATCAATTAATTTATAATATTAATGCTCTGTAAACTTACATTGAGCACTATTTTGTAAAAATTAAAATATCTATAAGAACACCGGATTATATATCTTACTGTTCTTGATTTTATATATATATATATATATATATATATATATATATATATATATATATAATGTACAGACAATTTCTAGTAAACAGAATCGACCAAATCTGTCTCCTTACTTTTTTGTTGTATTTTCAAATATTCGATTAAGTTGTTGAGTATTGTGGTCGAAATTGTGAATAAAACTCATTATTTCGAGCACAATTCTTTTTAAAAATTTGAATAATACAATGGAAAATTTAGCAGACAGATCGTTCCGTTTTTTTTTTTTTATCAAACTTGTTTGGATGTACACTTGTTGACTAAATATACTTTTATATATATATATATATATATATATATATATATATATATATATATATATATATATATATATATATATATATATGTGTGAGAAAAAACATACGCTCTCGAGAGAACTCGAACCTTTAACCCATCTTATGTGAACCGACATCATATAGTTTGTCGTGCTGTTACCATTTAGCCATAGAGAACCGACTGGGTGGCAGTGTCTGAATTAATGCTTATAAACACAAAATCATTGAAGATATTTCTCGATCGCTCATTTCTGCTCAGGAAACGCAACTTAACATAAAAAAATGACGGAATACAGGTTCGCTTCCTGTCGGAGAAGGTATATTTTTTATGAAATTTCTCGAACGTTTAGGACGGTAAATATGATTAATACTGTTTAATTAAAAACAGAGCATTTACTTAAATAAATTGTGTCTATAAACATAACGTATAAAGATAATATATATATATATATATATATATATATATATATATATATATATATATATATATATATATATATATATATATAAACAAACACAAAAAAATTTCATGAGGTTATTTTTATTTCATTAGGGTCGTAAAAAACGGCCCCAATTCATCAAACTCCCAAATCTTAAAGCATTTTGATTTGATGATCTGATGAATTGGGGCCGTTTTTAAAGACTCTAATAAAATAAATATAGCCTCATGAAATTTTAATGTTTGCGTCTATTATTATAATAATTATTGGTCTGTTTCTGACATAGAGCTCTCCCTGGATTTATATCCCTTTGGAAATAACTATACTGATCACTAATATTATCATATATATATATATATATATATATATATATATATATATATATATATATATATATATATATATATATATGTTGACTACAAAAAAAACTGGACATTTTATACAGTGTTTTTAATTTTTGGAATTTTTTTGTTAAATTTATTTGAAAAAAAAAAAGCAAAGGAAAAAATGCAGTAGCTTAAAACATAAATGGAGCTCTAAAACATATTAAACCTTTGTGGTGTACAAATTAAAGAACCCTGGAAAAATTTCTTGGCATTTTTTCAGTCCGTATCCCTTAAAAAGAACAATCAACTCGCGTTGATAACTACAGCATCCTGGAACAATAAATGGTTAAAAAAAAATTTGTCATTTAAATTTTGTTCATCCATATAGTCTATATATATATATATATATATATATATATATATATATATATATATATATATATATATATATATATATATTAATTCTTTTTTCATCGTGTAGTAAATCTAAAATCTCCTGTTTTTTTTTTAGAGTACACTGTATTATATAGTATCTATGTGTTGTTTACTAGTACGTTGTTGTTGGTATGATTGCCAAGCGATATATATCAATTGAAGTTTGTTTCCTTGCCAGGTTTATATTATTGTAAAGCATGGATGTTGTTAAAGATTTCTTTTTAAGTTCCAGGGCCCTATGTCTGTTGTCGGATTAGCTTAGGTTCTATTGCGTACTTGAAAGGAAGAAAAAAAGGAAAGAATAGAAGCAAAAAGAGAGAAAGAAAGAAAGAAACAAACAATGAAGAGAGGAGGGAAGTAAGAAAGAAATAAAGAGAAAAGAAAAAAGATGAAAAAAGAAAGAAGAAATCAAGAAAAAGGTACGGGGAAAATGAAAGATAAAATAAAGTATCTAAAACAAAAGAAAGAAGTTAAGGAAGAAGGGACAGAGAAAGAGTGGAAGGAAGGAAGGAAGGAAGGAAGGAAGGAAGGAAGAAGAGAAGAGAAGAGAAAAGGAAAGAAAAACAAAGAACGCATACAAAAAAGGCAAAAGAAAGAAAGAAAAAGACAGAAAGAAAGAAGATGAAATTAATCTGATTATGGTCGAATACTTCAGGCAAAAAGAAAGAAAGAAAGAAAGAAAGAAAGAAAGAAAGAAAGAAAGAAAACAAACAGACAAACAATCAAAAAGAAAAAGTTAAAAATAAAGAAACTAAATAAAAGAAAGAAGTTAAGAAACAAGAGGGGTAGAAAAGAAAGAAAGAAAGAAAGAAAGAAAGAAAGAAAGAAAGAAAGAAAGAAAGAAAGAACGAAAAATGCAGTAAAAGGGAAAGGAAAAACGAAAGTTAAAAATAAAGAAACAAAACAAAAGAAAGAAATTAAGAAACAAGGGGGAGAAAGGGAAGAAGCAAAGACGAAAGAAAGAAGAGAAAAGAAAAAGAAAGGATGCATACACAAAAAGGCAAATAAGTAAGAGAGAAAGAAGAAAGAAAGACAGAACGTAAGTCAGAAAGAAAGACGTTGAATTTAATCTGATGATGGCCGAATACTTCAGTAGATTTAAAAGAAATCCAAAAAGAAAAGAAAATCCCAGGACGGTAAGAAATAGCAGAGTATCATCCATAAGAGATACCTTAACAAATCGATCGGAAACAAAGTTCGATGGCACGTAGACAAGGAAGCTGCGTGCTGGCTTGAGTCTATTCTGGAAACAGCACCCTACATAAAAGCCTCTCTCTGTCTGTCTACCTCCCATCTCACAAGTCATTCAGCAGGGAGCAACAAGATTTGTGGGGCATTCCTGTAGATATAAGTATGATCTTATCTGTGACGCCTTCTTGTGGACATCAGAACATTGGCATTGGTCGTCCGTTCTAAACGTATGCGAAGGCACATATTGTCTCACTGAAGACCTACCAGGTGCAAGTGGATAATCATGGCGACGGGAGAGGAAGACTCCTGAGGATCCGTACAATCGATACGACATGATGGTGATGTTGATGATGATGATAATGATGGTGATGATGATGATGATCTATAAGGGGGCGATATTCAACATCACGTTCATAGTCATCAGCATTCAGTCAAAGCGAGAATTATTTCCTTTTTGTACATCTATAACCAAAATAATCTCCTTCCGCGTCTATTGGACAAAAGTAGAGTTTTGTCCCTTTTTTTTTTTTTTTGTTTTTTTTCTTAGGATTGGCTTTCCGGTTACTTCTAAAGTGTTCTCATTTACTTTCACTGCCAGTAAATACTTAGTGGCATTATCGCCATGTTCGGGCCGAAAATTTAAAAACAAAGTCATATATCGGCCTCGTTTAGAAATAGGGCTTTATCAATGTTGTTGTTGCTGCTTTTCTTCAACATCAAGCTTTGAGATCGCGCGGAGAATCTCATTAGCAAAGACGTCATATCGGTATCGCCAAATCGTCCAGGATTAGTATTTTTCTAAATTGCAACAATAATTAATGCTACCATGTGCTACACTAAAATAGAAAAAGTACACACACACACACACACACACACACACACACACACACACACACACACACACACACACACACACACATGTATAGGATTAATACGAATATAAAATTTTCACTAAGCTGATTGATGTTATATAGAGAACCTCTCCTCCAGAGTTTTGCAGACGAAACTTTGTGCAATTATTCCGTCCACTCGTCAGGAGATACTATTAAATTCACTACCTGACGTCCCCGGATTGGTAAAAACGGCGGTAGTAGGAACGTTGGTTTCATGAATAATGAATATTTTGTTTTAAATTGCTCGGCATTTTCGTTTTACGGATCATTTGTATTAAATTGATCGACATTTCATTTTACGAATCTTTTGTCTTAAATTGCTCGGCATTTTCGTTTTACGAATGTTTTGTCTTAAATTGATCGACATTTTCGTTTTACGAATCTTTTGTCTTAAATTGATCAATATTTTCGTTTTACGAATCTTTTGTCTTAAATTGCTCGGCATTTTCGTTTTACGAATGTTTTGTCTTAAATTGATCAACATTTTCGTTTTACGAATCTTTTGTCTTAAATTGCTCGGCATTTTCGTTTTACGAATCTTTTGTCTTAAATTGCTCGGCATTTTCGTTTTACGAATCTTTTGTCTTAAATTGCTCGGCATTTTCGTTTTAAGAATATTTTGTCTTAAATTGATCGAAATCTTCGTTTAGTGCTTTAATTGCACATTTTCGATTTACTAATGTTTTGTCTTAAATTGCTCGACATTTTCATTTTACGAATGCTTTGTTCTAAATTGCTCGGCATTTTCGTTTTACGAATATTGTAGTGAGCACTTTTTCATTAATTTAGCCGATTTTTTGACAAATATTGTTTGATTTCTTAATCACACAGACACACCCACACACACACACACACACACACACACACACACACACACACGTATATGTATATATATATATATATATATATATATATATATATATATATATAATAAAATATATATTCTAAGGTATGCTATATTTATGGGTTAAAGTGCACAATATCAGGGATAGAGCGTAAAGTAATTATAAAAGTGGACATATTTATTGTGGGCATAGATATAAACAATGTATGATAAGTTCAATTTGTAGGTTTTAAGTGATAATAATATTTACTGTTGAAGATGTGAAACTGACAGTCACCTTGATTTCTATGTCTATACTTTATTATCTAAAAACATTGTATTCAGATAACGAGCACCCTTTCCCCATAATCAGAGCGTTCATTAATCATTTCACCCCAAGCAATTCAATAAAGCTACTAAAACGCGAAGTGTTACTAAGTGTTAAAGGTTAAGAGAAAATATGCCAAAAGAACTAGAATTAAGAAGACAGTAGATAACGATTGACATTGCTTTTACGTTTTTAAAAATCAAAGTTGCCTCAGATGTAAGAAACCGGAAGAGAGTTCCACAAACGAGAAGTGTGAGAGAAGAAACATCTAGCATAGAACTTACGGTTGCATCTAGATATTACTGCTTAAAACACATACGCACACACGACCGCGATTTCTAGCAGTCTGTGTTTGTGTGTGTGTTTATGTGTGTTTTGTGTGTGTTTGTTATTTTTCTATAGCAATCATGGAATTTTCCATTAGGATTTACCCTTCCATCTCCATTGAATTTAATTCATTCTTTTCTTTCATGCGTTCTGCAAAATGAGCTGGAAGCTGACATTAAAACAAAACCGGAGACAGCCAGCAGAAATCAGGTTCTTGAAAACCAGGCGGCCAGAAAATTGGAAAGAATTTCGAGGAATAAGGGGAAAAAAAATTACAGGATTCTTAAAGAGGGGATTAAAAAAAAGTTTTTCCAGAAGCAATTGGGCACAATGCAAAAAAATAAATAAATAAATAAATAAATAAATAAATAGCGAAATTAACGACAATAAAAGAACGAATTAAGCTATTTCAAGAGAAGTGTTCCCAAACACGAGCGAACGTTACCACACACACACACACACACATATATATATATCGAGAGAGAGACGGAGATAGAGAGAGGGGGAATGAATAAGGTAGAAAAAAGGAGACACGAATGTACATAGAAGTATATTTATATGACTATATATAGAGAGACTAAAATGCTTGAATATACATCGGATATATTTTCTTTGCGTGTATATATATATATATATATATATATATATATATATATATATATATATATAGTAAATTATAAATTTATGGTATGTTATATATATGGATAAATATGTTCAATATCAGGATAGAGTTAATATATCTATAATATGAACCAAGAGGTCAACACTGAGAGGTAACAAATTTTTAGCATGAAACAGACAGTCACCACTCATTGTTGACCTTAGTGCCCATATATATATATTTATATATATATATATATATATGTGTGTGTGTGTGTGTGTGTGCGTGTGTGTGAATCTGTGTGTGTAATTATAAATATTGCTTGTATGTTTATAAGCACATATGTATACGAAAATATGAGTCCGCACCCACACACAAAAAAACACTCATATATATATTATATATATATATATATATATATATATATATATATATATATATATATATATATATATATATATATATATATATATATATATATATATATATATATATAACTATATATAAAACGTTCTACATATCCGAGCGCTTCGACTATTCTTTTAGACATTATTAAGGCCGATTTTATTTTTAACTAAATATGTGGACTTTTTTATGAATGGTTCTGAAGTTTTTAGGAATTTTTTTCCGAACATGGTCAGTACATTCTGGCCGTGTTCATAGTTAATGTTTCTGAATGTTGGCTTTCCTTATTTTTATTACGAGGGCTTCCATAATTTTAATCTTATTTGATATGTGGATGAGGCTATTGCAGTTGTATTTTCTACGAGTATGGACAGTATTTTTTTTACACACTTTGTGTCCAGAAAAGAAAACTCTTGTACGAATTCAAGAAAAATTAAATGAAAAGCTCAATCGCAGTATTTTGTCAGTCGTCTTTAACGGAACGCAGACGCGCACACACACACACACACGCGTATGTGTTGTTTGGATTAAACATGTAAAAAAAGCCCCTCTATCCTCTTAAGAATCATTCATGTGTGTAGTGATTAAAATGCCCTCGCAAATGCATGCAAAATCATGCATGAAAACTTTATAAGCAGGGAAAAAAGACCATACTGAGAAAAAACTCCGAGCGCTTTTTTTGTTAACTTCAAGCACTGAATTACACGGAATAAAAGAGTCAAAACGCACTGGGTGGTACTCGTCAGATCACATACCAGAGACAAAAGCACCCGAAATAAAAAGGCAGCGAATGTTAGAAAGAATAATACAAGGGTGGTCGAAAATGTGCACCTCTTCTGATTAATATATATATATATATATATATATATATATATATATATATATATATATATATTCATATAGCAGCCTGAATCAATGCAGCTCTTATCTTAAATAACAGCTTAAAAGAGACTGACCAACACAAGGACTGACCAAAAATCATGTTAAAAAAAGTAAAAAAAAATAAAAAAATAAAAAACTACAGACAAAAAGTTCATTTTCTCCAGCAAGACATTCATTTCTGTAGTTCACTGCGACCAGCAAGCAGAATTTTTTTTCTTGATGATGGCCATGTTGGCCGAAACTAGTCAACGAATCTAAATGAAATAGTAATAAAACGAAAGAATATTAATATACAACTCATTGTGTCTGAAGATTTTAATTTTCTAATATTTTTATTGTTCAATATCTATGCGATGCCACGTCAGAGTTAGGGGATGGGTTAAGGAAGACATCCAGTAAAGAAATATATTTATCAGATTTATAAGAAAAGAAATAGGGAATTCTATTATTTGACTGAGAGTTTGGGCAACTGAAAAATTGTAAGTCTGATTACCATCAATATCAGTAGCATTAGAATGATTAAACCAATTTACGTGATAAGCATTAAAATCACCAAGCACAAACATTATCACAGATGAACGTAGAAAGAGTCATTTCAATGCTGTCAGATATTTTGTCGAATAATCTACAGTCCTGTGAAGAAGGGAACAACAAACGGAAAACAAAAAGCTAAAAGAAAGCAATATAGAGAGTCGAAAGCATACGAAATCTTAATCTAAGGTGATTCTCTGGCCATTGGAAGATTTTCCTGGATATAAAAAGCAACGATAAGCACATGCATCAAATAATATTTTCGTCCAAGAGGAAGATACCCTGGAACTGAAAATCTGCTGGGAAAGATAGAAAAGTTTAAAATTAGTTTCGTAAAGAACAAGAGAAAAGTTTCTTCATTACAGGAATTGATACGACTATCAATAATAGCGGGGAAAGAAAAGTCGGAGGCTTTTACAAGATATATGCATTGTCACTGAATTACTCGTGGTTTTACTCGAGATATGCATTTCTAACTATTTTTCTCTAGATAAACATTGAAAACGGTGTTATTGACACATCGTGACATCTATCAAATTTAAATATTATTGCATTATTCTAAAAATTTAACACATCAGATATCTATTAATGTCAACAACAGAGCACAAATAGTTATCACTTAGAAAAAAACTTAGTAATTAATGTATAATATTATCGGATTATCCATAACTACACGTACAAGAATGTCGTTTTTGATAAAAGTTAAAAACATAACCACAAATACGTAAAAAAAATGTGTATATTGTCGAAAATTCTTTTTTCCACACTCTGTGCTGTTATAATGCTTATTATCTATGCAATAATAATACTGAATAACCTTTTTAACATTAAAGTATATTTAATCAAATCTCCCTAATAGCTGTTGCGATCTGTAAACAAGCAAATTTTCGTATGCAATCTCATCTTCCAAACGTATATATTTCTGTTACTTCAAGTCTCTTTTCTCCATATGTGAGGAGATTGTCCAGCATTCATTGTCATAGAGAAGGACTGATATGACGTAGCAGTTCAGTACTCTTTTCTTTGTCTCTAACGAACTTTTTTTTCTGTTTCTTGATACTTAGCTTAGCTTCTGGAAGTCCTCTTTCGCTATTCGACTTCGGATTTCAGTGTCACATTCTGCGCCATCTGTTAAAATAACTTCCAGATATTTAACTTGTACTTGGTGTCTTCAATTTGTAATTTCTGTGTTGGGATATTCCTTTGGTATTCTGACCGTGATGCTTAGTCCTTTCTTCTTCCTTTCCTTTACTGCCTTCTGTACGATTTATCGTAGTTTCCTTTCTGTGTCTGCTATCAACACTGTGTCAACTGCATATGTTATGTTATTAAGAGTGTGGCCGTCAACAATGAAACCTGGTCGGTTTTTTAATTCTAACATTTCCAATATCCAAAAGATTGGGAGATAAAAAAAGATGGTTTTAAAAAGAAATGTGGTTCTACAGTAGGATGCTGAGAATACCATGCGCCGAACATGTGTGCAATGACGAAATTTTTAAGAAATTTGAAATAGAGAAAACACTTATACTTAACATCAACAAGAAACAGTAGAAATTTTATGGAACATAATGAGGAAAATGGGCTTAGAAAATTTGATACGCGCATGACAGATTCAAGTAAAGAGGAAAAAACTCATAACCTTCACAGCGAGCTTGAATAGATGGATGACGAAGCAATATTCTGGGACGAGATTTATTAAGAACTTACAAAAGAAAAGAAATCGTGGAGTGCTATGATCGCCAACGTCCTGAAAGGACACGGCACATAGGACACGACACAGACAGTTTTTCCACTCGGAACTTGGGACAACGCAGATTCTATTTTCTTATATTAATTCAAGTCTGCGCCGAAACAGTAAACGAACGAAAGCTAACACGATGTAGCAATGCCGCAAGCCAAGATTGAACCCTCTGCAAGTATATATAGGATTTTATACCAAAGTTCTTTAAAGAGTGTTGTTTTTCACGAAGAATGGTTTATACTGAAAATGTAAAAAAAAAAAAAAAAAAAAAAATGAACTCTATCCAAAATAGAAAAGTAATGACATGGAAGAAGATTTTAATTTTTTTTTCTTAAATAGGGACCATACAACAGTCGCTGCTTAACCCGATTTTCTTCCTGACATTTTTTTTACTGTAGTTCTTTGCCATTTTTTTTTTACATTTCTTTAATCTCTCTTTTAGTCAATATATATATATCTATCAATATATATATATCTATCAATATATATATATATATATATATATATATATATATATATATATATATATATATATATATATATATATATATATATATATATGGGGGAGGTGATTAAGCTCACCGAATACGTAGTCATTCAGCCATGTTGGAATCGTCTGCTTTCTTGAAAAGATTCAACAGGAAGCTGATTGCATTCAGCCATCTTGTATCCCCATCATACTGAACGTAATTACGAGTAATGTCAAAAATCAATATTAGTTTTTTTTTTTGTAAATTTTCCTTCACTCCTCCCTCTTAATTTTTTCTTTTCATTTGAAGGATTTTTTTTTAGATTTTTTAAATGCAGCCGTGGAAAAAAAAATATAGATGAGCTAGCATGTTCTGTTCTTGTTGAAAATTCTCCCATGCGAAAATAGGGGCTCAATAGATTAACCACTTTATCATACACAGATGTTGAACGTAAAAAAAAGAATGAGTGGCGTTTTTATCTACCCTTCTCTGCTAATTTCAATTATATATATATATATATATATATATATATATATATATATATATATATATATATATATATATATATATATGTGTGTGTGTGTGTGTGTATGTATGTATGTGTGTATAACGGTTTAATGATGTTCGTCTACGTATGTGTGGATTTTGGGGTCCGATTTGAACAGCAAGTATCAGGGTACTCACTTAACAACTGAATTCATTATGCCTCGAATGATATTGGAAAGTTTGATTTATTTGGTAAGGATATGAGAATAATACAGAACTTATACTGGGCACAAACAGACTGCATACGGATTGAAAATGAATAGAAAAGGGCATGAGGCAAGGATGTGTTGTCTCGCCGGACTTATAGTGACTTATACAGTGATGTGATTCCGATAGAATTAGAAGACCGAGCAGGTGTGTTATTGGCAGCCTCAATTTTAACAACATTAAAAATGGAGATGACACATTGTTGATAGCAGATATATAAAGGAAACTACAGGAAATTCTACAGAAGCCAATAAAGAAAAGCGAGTAGAAAGGATTCACCATCAACTCTCAGAAGACAGAAATACAACCCAGCATGCGAATTACAAAATAGAGATAAACAAAATTAAACAAGTGGAATAATTTAAATATCTAGTGTTTTAACAGATGACGGAACATGTGACGAGGCGCATTCAAATAGAGAAAGATGCCTTCCAAAAGTCAAGCAAAGCATTAACAATCAGGAAAATTCATTGGAAACAGGAAAAAGGAGGTAACTGAGGCTTGACTTATTTCGCCAAGGTCGATTTGACTGTTTTTAAATTACAATTTTCCATGATTTTCTCACGTACATTCATATCTGCTCGATGCGTATCCAAATGTAAAAAAAAAATGACGTCACACATTATGAAAAGTATTATGTAGTTTATAAAACAGTAAAATCGGCCTTGCTAACCGAAACCTTCCTCTGTGGTGAAACCGGTAAAAGCACGTCAGGCTATATGACGGTTCCGTATAGGATACAGGTTCGATTCCTATCGGAGGATGCATATTTTCTATGACAATTGCTTGGTAAATGTTGTTTAAACAGACCATTTACTTAAATATTTGTATCTATAAAAAAAGAATGTATAAACATAAAAATGACATATATATATATATATATGTGTGTGTCGACAAAATCCAGAGAAGGATCTGTTGTTTTATTAGTCCTGACCTGACATCCCATCTTCAGTCACTGTTCGACCAGCGTGGCGTGTGTTCACTATGTTTTTTCTATAAATATTTTCATGGCATTTTTTATGCCTCATGCATTTAAGCGTACTACTGGACTGGCAATTAGGTCTCATCGTTTTACTTTTCAAATAGCTAGATGTAACCGTAAGTTCAAGTCAGGCCCAAAGACTTATAGTTCAAAATCAGAGATAAAATGAAGTTTTGAGGATTTTTGGAATGAATCGAAAAATTCAAATTTATATATTTAAAATTCTCATTGCTGTTTTCTAAACAGGACGCCAAATTAGGCCTTCACAGGAGCTATCTTAATCGTCCGCACGAGGTGTAGCTTTTCAGCTAGCGTGAATTAATATCGTGCTAAAAAAAATCTGTTAAAAATAAATTGGTAGATAGAGATGCAAAAACAAGGATAGTCAGATACAATCTCCAATCTCCAAGTCTAAGTACGTTTGCACCCTACCATATTTATATATATATATATATGTGTGTGTGTGTGTGTGTGTGTGTGTGTGTGTGTGTGTGTGTGTGTGTGTGTATGTATATATATATATATATATATATATATATATATATATATATATATATATATATATATATATATATATATATATATATATATATATATATATATATATATATATATATATGGTCCCGGAAATAACGGACTCGGATTTAACTTTAAAACGCTTGAGACTTTATTGAAAACTATATCTTAATCTAAAAATAAAGTATGCGTACATATATTCTGTATTTACGTTTATTTACAATTTAGGCGACGAAAAAAACGGCTTCAAATTTACGGACAAACGAATTTAACGGACGATCCCCCCCTCTTAGTCCGTTAAATTCAGGGTCTAATATATATATATATATATATATATATATATATATATATATATATATATAAAGAAAGAACAGTAAGATATATAATCCGGTGTTCTTATAGATATTTTTATTTTACAAAATAGTGCTCAATGTAAATTTACAGAGCATTAATGTTATAAATTGATTTATTTAAAATATGTTTTTTTTTTTACAGTTCTAACCATGTTTCAAAAAATAAGACTAAAAAAGCTACGAATTTAATTTTGTAATTAAATTAAAGACATTAGTTCCATTTCATTCTCAAGCGAATTTTCTTGGGATGAAATGGAACTAATTTTTTGATTTAATTACAAAATTAAACGTAGCTTTAGCTTGTATTTTTGAAAAATTAGAACTGCGTAGCGAAAAAAACATATTTTAAATAAATCAATTTGTAATATATATATATATATATATATATATATATATATATCTGTGTGTGTGTGTGTGCTTTAAGAAAATCAATGATGAATTAGAAATTGTTTTCGCTTTATGCGTTTCGTCGTTTAAGTCTTCATCAGACGAAAGTGATATTTACGTTGATGTAACTACACATGCGCACTAAGGAGAGGGGAATCTGAAATTTCAAACTTTTAATTTTTTTTTTTTTTTATATGTGTTTGGCTATATAGCCTCACCAGATTCATTTACTTTAAGCACTTTTTTATTTTGCATCCCACATTTTTATAATAGAAAATCTACCAAGAAAAAAAATGAAATGTAAGGACATGGACGTAAATTTGCTTCGGATGATCTAGAGCGGTAATTCGAAAACCGCCAATCCCTTTAAGGGTGCCATGAAATATTGTCGACTGAAGAAGAAATCAGGGTCTGCTTATCGCACATTCGACCAAACATTGAAGAAATAAGGAAAAATCACCAAGCAAAGGTTTAACACTAAATAAGCTGAACAAATAGTTGAATAGAAACATTGAAATAAAGTAACTTCATATGTGTGCGTGTATTTTTTAATCTATGGTTTTATTTGATTTCAATGTATACGCTTCAAAAAATTTCTAAGTGTGCCATGGTATGTTCACTTGCGCCTATGTGAGCAGTTCCTTAAAAAGCTTGAGAAACACTGTTCTAATATTTCCAATTTCTTCAATGAATTTTCTCTCGAGAAAAAGACGTGAAAGAAATGCTGGCCGAAGCTCATTCCGTTTGCCTTGTTATAAGATATGAAGTTAACCAACCCAATAGGAACGGAAAACCTATCTCAATTTCAGCGAGAGAAACAATATCAAAATGAAAAGACTACGCTCAACTGAAGAAGGAATGTGGGTCTGCTTATCGTACATTTGACAAAACATTGAAGAAATCGCGTAAAAGCACCAGGCACAGGTTTCACATTAAATAAGCTGCTCAAATAGTTGACTAGAAACACTGATATAAAGTAAGTTCATATTTATGTATGTGTATTTTTGTTAATTTATGCTTTTATTTCATAACATTTAAATATATACTCTTTAAAGTGTACCGTGATATTTTCATTTTCTACCAGGTGTGTCGTTGCTTAAAAAAAGGCCGAGAAACACTGATCTAGAGATTAAGTCACTTACTATACACTTCTGCCGTCGTAAATTGGTTTCTTCGTTTTTCATTAAAGTAGCATTTTTTTTATTCTAAATTGTGGCCAGACTCATTACAGTGAACAACTAATACGTTTGACGAGTTGTTTTGTTAAATGTCCCTTTTATGTTCATGTAAATTTTTATTTAAATTCCTTGAAGTTTTTTCCTATGTATTTCTTGTGGCAGTTATTACAGGTCATAGAGTAAACACCTCTTACACATTTGAGCATATTATTGTTTTTTTTTTTGTATTAATTAAGTCTGTTATTGGTATAGAATATAGTTCTAACAAATTATATGTTAAGCTGATATAAATTCTTTTTTATTGTAGTTGTGATAAAATTGGTAAGTAGGACAGTATATTTTAATTCTTGAGATTTGCCAGAATAGCCCACGCTACTATTTTGAAACATTTTACGAGCCTTTTGTTTCGTATTGAATATGAAATAATTAGTGTATTAGAGGAGCTAAAATAATTTCAGTGTACTTGTCTTCTTCATAAACATAGTGAGGGCTACGAATTCACTTAAATAGCATCCGATAATTTTATTTTGTTGCCAGTGATTTTCCTAACATTGTATTGGTAAATAAAATCTTATAAAATCAATTTCTCCTCTTTCTCTCTCTCTTTCTCTTTCTCTCTCTCTTTTTTCTCTCTCTCTCTCTCTCTCTATATATATATATATATATATATATATATATATATATATTGAACAATAAAAAATATTAAAAATGAAAATCTTCAGACACACTGGGTTGTATATTAATATTCTTTCGTTTTTATTATTATTTCATTTAGATTCCTCGATTAGTTTCGGCCAACATGGCCATCATCAGGAGAAAAAAATTCTGCTTGCTGGTACCAATGAACTACAGAAATGTATACCATGATGGAGAAAGTGAACTTTTTTTGTAGTTTTCATTTGTTTTTTTTGTTTTTTAACATGAATTTTGGTCAGTCCTTGTATTGGTCAAACAGTCTCTTTTAAGTTGTTATATAAGATAAGAGCCGGATGGTCTTATTCATGCTGCTCTGAATTCCCTAGGACATTTTAACAGTTTTATTGGTTCCTGGAAAGGGGATGTGTCTCTGTTAAGTGTGTGTTATTTGGTTCTTAGGGAGTGAGTGAGTATGATGTGTGTAAGTGTGTATATTACTATGGGTGTGTGTTATCATTTGGCTCCTTAGGGAGTGAGTGAGTATAATGTGTGTAAGTGTGTATATTCGTGTGAGTGTGAGGCCTCAACACCTCTGTAAGCATGTCTGTCTTGTGTGGGTGAGAAATGGGGGTAGGCCTGATTTGTGGGGTTATATATTAATACTATCTATATTGTTAAATTTGTGATTGAACCCGTCTGGATGGTGCGTTTTTAAACGTTGTATCCACGTATTTTCATGGAAATCTAAAGTCTTTCTAATGTTATCTGCTCTGAACTTTTCTATTCTCTCAATTATAGTGAATTTGGAATGGGTATATATATATATATATATATATATATATATATATATATATATATATATATATATATATATATATATATATATATATATATATATATATATATATATATACATATATACATGCATATATATATATATATATATATATATATATATATATATATATATATATATGAGATAGAAATACAATCATTAATTTGCAGTTATTTTCATGCTTTCTGATTAGATTTTTTTCTCATATCTTTGTCTGTGAACCCGTAAAATATACTGGTAAATGCCTCCTAGGCACGAAGATTTCTTTTTACTTTCCTCGACTGGAGAGTTCCAAGCGTTCTTTTCAATATTCCCCCGCCTTTGATGTTCTGACAAACCGCTACACTCACTGCTGCTGCGAAGAATCGCTCTGACTTTCTCGAGCCAAGTAACGGTCAGAAAGCTTCAGCCAATAACGATTCCATTTGCCGCCTCCCTTCCGAGGAGAAAAGATATAATCGAGAAGAGGTCTTACCATTTTCAATGCAGTACAAGTCGAAGTTGGATAGACGCATTTCGAGATGTGTGATTTCAAAGGATTTCCAAGGTAATGGTATGGCATTTAGGGCACCATTTAATCTACATTATTAGATTTACACACAAAGATAGCCAAAATAATTGATATATATACATATATATATATATATATATATATATATATATATATATATGCGTGTGTGTGTGTGTTTTTTGTGTGGGTCTCTGTGTCTGTGTGCGTATATGTAATATATGTATTTAATCATAATGTGGTCTAAATGGGATATAGGAAATACACACATACACGCACACATATAGATGGTTAGATAGATAAATAGATAGATAGAAATATACTATGATAGAAATGAATGGACAGATAAATAGGTAGGTATGAACATACTTAGATAGATAGATAGATTTGGATAGATAGATTTGGATAGATAGATTTGGATAGATATATATGAATAGATTATATAGACAGATAGATAAGAACAGACACACATATGAATAGACTAGATAGATAAATATTAATAGCCTTAGATATGAATATATATATATATGCATATATAAATTTTATATATATATATATATATATATATATATATATAGAAGATGTTTGAAAAGTTCTCAACCAAGCAAGAATATATATATATATATATATATATATATATATATATATGTGTGTGTGTGTGTGTGTGTGTGTGTGTGTGTGTGTGGTTAGGATATGATAGATAGATAGATAGATAGATAGATAGATAGATAGAGATTTAGGCAGACATGAACCAATTACGATATACCGACAAGAACAAAAAAAAAACTAAACTTCATGAAAAATCTGTAATTGCAGTATGCATATATGCCCGTAAAACAAAATATGGGAAGATCTTAAAGGGCAAATAAAATATTCTGTATTGCAAGTATTACACAGAAAATCAAAAATAAATAAAAGGACAATGCTGGTATATAGTTTAATAATAATAATAATAATAATAATAATAATAATAATAAGAAGAAGAAGAAGAAGAAGAAGAAATTTTTGGTCTTGGATGATGATCCTTCTAGACAAAAAAGCACTGTTTGGTGGCTAACTTTAAAACTCACCTCATATTCAGTGTCGAATCTGATAACGGTGTCAATGAGATGAGAGCCAATGGCGAAAGTGTTTCGACCGGTTGTGTCCGACCATCATCATGCAACTAGTCAAGAAATATCTTGCAGACATTGGATTTGGATTTCGGAATAACGTTCTTACAAAGAACTTGTCTACTCGGAATAGCGAGTAGATACTGGAAATTATTGAACACAGCCTGTCAATGAAATGGACAAATGACACTTACCAGCAACCACCATCATATGCTCTACATAGTAATAAAATCCCCGATTGAAGGCACCTGTTCAGAAACTTTATATTACTGTTAGTTATAGTATTGGGGGGTGAGAGCACAATTTGGCAAGATCTGTGCTTGAGAAAGCCCAGTTCGTTCGAACCCTCCGTCACGATGACTTGTGATTTCATGTACCTAAGACTTGGGTTACACATGTGATACAGTTTTCAGCCACTTCCCAACCAGCTGACTGGTCCGGATTTTGAACTCGGCACGCCTATACTGCATTCTGTACCGATAACAGATACGGTACCTGTATATTCAGGCACACACCGTAATAAATGTTTTTCTACCCCCATAACGCGACAAGTTGCAGCGTTATGTATATAATCATAACAGCGAATTAAAATATTCAAGAACTTCTACAGGCTGATTGAAAAGTAACCCCCACCCCCGATTTTATGTATGTTGGATTCTCCCGTCTTGTAAAAATTATAGCTAAACTGGAGAGTCCATCATACATAAAATAGGAAGTTACTTTTCAATCAACCTGTATAATAAATCCTACATATGATATCACGGATTACGTAAGCAGGATGTAATATTTTTCACCCCGCACAAACACACACACACACACACACACATACACACACACATACACATATTTGCATAGATAGATAGATAGATAGATAGATAGATAGATAGATAGATAGATTTTGGCAGGCATAAACCAATTACGATATACCGACAAGAAGAAAAAAAAAACTAAACTTCATAAAAAATCTGTAATTATAGTATACGGATATGCCTGTAAAACAAAATATGGGAAGAAATATATATATATATATATATATATATATATATATATATATATATATATATATATATATATATATGTGTGTGTGTGTGTGTGTGTGTGTGTATATACTGGCTGTAACAGCAAAATTGTCCATTCCTCGAAATGATATTAAACATTTTATGGGATGGATATTTTACTTTTCCACCTTTTGTATATATATATATATATATATATATATATATATATATATATATATATATATATATATTGTCCCCATTTTTGTAAGGATCACTGAAAAAAAAACCTTTGAGTTATTCACCCAGAAAGAGAACAGGTTAAAATCGTTTTGTGTCAACCCCACTGTCTTCCCAAATGAGCAATGATGAGAGGAAAAGATCATTCAGGTCAATAGTAAGGGTACGAACATTCATACTCTGGCTTCTATCTTTGAAGTCCATTCAAGAAGAACGATGAATAAGTTTAAAAAAGAGGGAACAGTAGAGGCGAAAACTGGATCAGGATGCCACAACAGGAGGAGGGATCAACATTTCAATTGAGAGCTAAAGGTATCAGTTAGAAAAGGTTCAACTCAATCCATAATACGTTTGACACGTGAGTGAGGAGTTTCGGCTATGACAGTCAAAAGGCATGTGAATAAAGCCTTGAAAATGAAAACGTACGTGTAACCTGTGAGGCAACTTGTTACACCCGGACAGAAAGTTAGAAGTTTAAAGAGGACGAAGATCACCTTGAATAAGTTGGAAAATGATCCTGGAACAATACATAAAATATTTGAAATTTATTTCAATCGTTCATGAGCTCCCGATCCTTAACTATGATTAATTAATGATGAACATGTCATTTTCATTTATGAATGATTTCATCACGATTCTTGTGTTAAGCATGCTGAGTAATTATACATTTTTATTGCTCAATGTAGAGTCCAATATTTTCATAAAAGAAAACCCAGAGTATTCTAGTATGATATCAATTCTAAGATACAACGGTTCAAACCTTGATCTTAAAATTGAACAATTTTGCTGTTACACGATTTGAACAATTTCGCAGTTACGCACATATATATATATATATATGCCTCAAATAATGCTTTTAGATTAGTGTACTAAAATTTTTATACACCAAAATTTGATTAGTGCATGCATTATACTCGATTAGGGCAGCAAAACTTTCTTCAGTTTAACCATAATAATTGAAAAATGATTTTTTTTTATTGTTACCGCTTAATTAAAAATGTCCTAAAATTTAAAAATGGAAAATGAGTAACTATTTTGTTTGTCAAGTATTACGTTACCTAAGTAATTACAGTAGAGTTAAAAAGAAATGGACGGTTATAAATAGATAAATATTTATAATATAAGCCGATAATAAAAATACATATTTGAAGATTTGTCTCTATTAAAATTTCTTGAATATTTTGATTTTATTTTTTTTCATGTTTATTTTCGAGGTCTTAAAAGTAAATTTCTGAGTTTTTGTTTTAAAAAAATGGACGATTTAATTCGATACAGAAATTTACATTTATTAAAAATATCGAAATATAAAAGACGTATGCATTTACTATGGAAATTATATAAGTAAAATTTTCAGGATAAAATACTAATGATTATGATATGTTTTGAAAATATTACGGGTAATATTGATTTTCTAAGCGTAACTTAGACGTGGCACAAGGCCGAAAGTAAGGAGGATGGAACTCACTTTTCAGTCGTAACTGATCTAGCAAGACAAGCTTACTAACCGGTACACTGTAGCGAGGTGCCCTGGTGGGGTAATATGTCAGTACAAGGAGTTATATGAAGAAGAGATGAATACGATGCAGCAAACCTCTCTAAATAAATTTTTCTTTAAAGGTCAGATTAATAAACATTAATTCATAGCAATATTTTGTATCTTCTTATATGTACCTATATTTTAATTAAAAAGTACGCAAATTAGAAATTAATTGTGAATAAGACTAAAATTTGAGTTACAAATTGAATAATTTCCTATCAGTTATTATATTCGATTAATGAATTTTCGATAAGTGCATATCTTTTAATCTACACATTCACCGCACTAATCGAGGGATTCATGTATATATATATATATATATGTATTCATGTATATATATATATATATATATATATATATATATATATATATATATATATATATATAAAATTGCTTGAGGATGAAATGAAGCTAATGTCTTTAATTTAATTACAAAATTAAATTCGAAGCTTTTAGCTTCCATTTTTGAAACATGTTTAGAACTGTGTAGCGAAAAAAACATATTTTAAATCAGTTAATTTATAAAATTAATGCTCTGTAAATTTACATTGAGCACTATTTTGTAAAAAATAGAAATTTCGATAAGAACATCGGATTATATATCTTACGGTTCTTTCTTTCTTTATGTATATATATATATATATATATATATATATATATATATATAGATATAGATATATATATAGAGAGAGAGATAATATTAGTGGTAAATATACACATACATATGCGAAATATGTAAAAAATATATATACAGAGGTGCATACATATACATGTATGTTTTTTGAATAAAAAATTCCAAGAGGATAGAATCCAGGTAGAACTCAATATCTAGGACAGAGTAAGGATATAGTGTTTAAACTTTTTTATATATATATATATATATATATATATATATATATATATATATATATGTGTGTGTGTGTGTGTGTGTGTGTCTGTGTGTGCGTGCATGCGTGCGTGTGTGTGCGTGTCTGTGTGTGGTTATGTTGTAAATAAAAAATACCTTTTTTTCTGATGTCCCCTTTACCGACTTTTAAATCAGATAGGTGGAGCTCGTATATGAAGGCAAAAATTAGAGCAGTTCCCGAGTTTAATTCACGTTTCTCTCTGCTAAAAAAAGAAGAAAATCAAAACCAAAAAAAAAAAAAAAAAAAAATGGAGCACCTGTCATGTCTCTTCTTCTTTCCATTTGTACCTTTAAAAGTAAC
>CAHIKZ030000198.1:715000-730000 GCA_903632075.3 Acanthosepion pharaonis
GGTGATGTGGTTGCAAAAATTGTCTGACAGACATGAATCGGTTCTCTTGCTTGTGTGGTATGGTGAAGAGTTATATTGCCAGACGTTGAATCTTCCAGCAGCCACCGTCTTGACCCTGGGCAGCATTACTTCTAAAGGGCTTTTGATAAAGGCCTTCATGAGTCTGAGACCCAGTGGGAAGATAAATAGAGGCATAACGTCGGCCCACAAAACTTTGTTACCCATCCGATTTTGCACAAATTTTGCCGGCTTGTGAATTCGTTGCCCGAGAGTTTTTTGGCTATTTTTTGTCCGGAAAATCTGTTCGCGAACAGAATTTTTCGTAATTCGAGTCCTTCGTGACTCGAGGTTTCGCTGTATATTAAAGCAGAGTCCCGCGAATCACTGTTCTGTGGAACTGACACCAAGAGAATATTTCCCCGATCACTACAATCTTAACATGTTCAAGGTTAGGGTTATCGCGTTTATCTTCCTCTCTTATACGTACAAACTGACTTCTAACGTAATCCACTACTACGCCTGGCCCCGGACCTTGTACAGGTGAACATCGGCCCACAAAATTTTTGTTATCCAGCCAATTTGCACAAATTTCGCTGTCTTGTGAATTAGTCGCCCGAGTGTTTTTTTTTTTTTTTTTTTTTTTTCGGAAAATTTGTTCGCGAACAGAATTTTTCGTAATTCGAGGCGTTCCTAACCCAAGGTTCAGCTGTATATTAAAAGCAGAGTCACAATGATGAAGTGATTTTTGTAATCATCCTTTTCCGCTAAAAGCACACTTTATCCGATCCTGACAGCCAATCAGCGCCGGGTCTCTAATACCAGCGAATTTACACGCTATTAATAAGCATCACGTATTCCCCATGGATAGGAAGAGCCGAGTCTTAAGAACTAAGGCCGAGTGGTCACTCAAGCCTAAAAGAAAGACAGGGGATGATTAGATGGACGACTGCAGGAAATGAAATGAACGTTGGCTGTCGGAGTTTTTCTCCATCTCCTCAAATACAGGCATTCTTCATTTAAATTTACGAAAAGGAGAGGAAAAATGGTTGGACATTTTAGCATCACGATAATAGTACCCGTCCTTTGCTTATAAAAGTTTGACCTTCAAGCGAATTACATCCCAAATAATGACTAAAAGTTTTAAAGGACGAAGAATCAGAATGAGGAATGAAAATGTTTGTCAAGATGGAAATAAGGTTGGTTGATTGGTTCAATTATTTAGGTATTTGTCTGGGGTGAAGTGTGGATGTTGCATTCAGAGCACTTCGAGGTCAAGTGGTGTCATTTGGCTATGTTCATCTTATTTTTAAGCAAGAAATAACTGGTTAATGTTACCAGCAGTAGAGGACATCTCTGATCTGAATGATCTCTTCTTCGTCAATTTGCGATGGCATGTCAGTGACGAAACCTTTGTCGGGGCGTCTGCTAAAACAAACGAAAACAACTAAAGAAGAGTTTTATTCCTATCTTTTTCCAATAACATTAATTCAAAACATCTGCTTCAATTAGAAATGGAAACTGTTTTATCGATGTCGTTGTGTCACGACTTTAGATTTAATACCAGCTGGCACTTTCTAGTGAAGGGGATCTCAAACTATATCGCGCTCAGCGTCCATTTTTATCCTGCTAGACTGCGTTGATGTACCCATTGAGAAGAGTCTCCATATTATAGTCATTAAGTTAAGTGTCATGACTTTAATAGCATCTGACACTTTCTAGGGAAGGGGATATCTGAATACTCTTTGTCCTGATCGACCGTGTTGGCATACCTATTGAGAAAAGGTCCCGTTAAGTACCATAACTTTAATAGCAACTGACACCTTCTAGGGAAGAGTATCTCTGAATACTCTTTGTCCTGATCGACTGCGTTGGCATACCCATTGAGAAATCGCTCCTTCAAGTGTCGTACGTGTTTTTTCGATCCATGACTGAAGGTTTTTTTCCGCAGATGGCTGACTTTTCTTCTGTAGACTGCTTGCCAACCAAGGCTATAGGATCCAGTCTGTCCTTTTGTTCAATCCATAGCTGGGAGGAGAGCAGAGACAGGTGCATAGCTTCCCCATTGGTATTTGCACGTAAGTAAATATAACGAACCTGACTGGAATTCGAACTCGGTTCTCCAGTTTCTCATACCCAGCTCCCATCTCCTACCCGACACAGCACATCCCTTATTATTGTACTCTCGGTGAGTATCGGTTGCTGTAGAAAGTATGAAGGTCAACGTCCTTAACAGTCACGGCACATCGTCATATAGGAAGAATATGGTAGCTGCCGACACCGAGGTTCGAGCTTGACACTCTGGACTTATGAAGGTGTGTTTCCGCCAGTTTTATAAATAGCGGTGTCCGGCTGCTGACGTCAGTTGACTACTGGCGGATAAATAGAAGACTGCGAATTGACTATTAGTTGCTTGGTTTTGGTTTGTTTTACGGCATATCAACCTCAATGGGTTATTTAGTGCTGACAAAATTTTTATTGCTGGTAATATTTTTTTTTCAAAAATGTATAGCTGCTAATATTTTTTTCAAAAATGAATCGCTGGTTATACTTTGTTTTTCAAAAATGTATTGCTGGGAATATTTTTTTTAAACTGTATTTTTAGTAATGTGTTGCTGGTAATCTTTTTTTTTTTCACAATTTCATTGCTATTAATGATTTTCTTACACAAATATATTGCTGGTATTAAAACCTATTTTTACAGTTTGATAGTGTTTTAAGCACATCTTGGGGGTTAACTATTTGCCCAGAGCTGGGACCCTAACAGGTGCTACTACCCCGGGTTTGGGTGAACCTGGGAACACCAGAAATTAAGAGGTGGTCCCACGCTCCTCAAAACCTGATCAGAGGCCTTGCTGATATCGTCTTATCCAGGACGCGGATTTAGTCTCTCGTCTTACACAGGACGGGTCGACTATTAGTTGATTACCGGTTGATTCATGAGTAATTGTTGAGTGACTATCGTAGGTTAAGCGAGCCGGGTTACTACAAGGTATTCACTGAATTTGTTAATAAGCCTTGCTTCACTCTTACTTCTTTTGTTTGTGTTACGTATTTATTTGCCGTTTTTTAATTAAATACTGTTTTATTTAACATTGAAGTCTTGAGTTCTAATTTATCATTAACGGCCACCCCCACGAGTCACAAAACACACAAAAGTGGAAGAAATTTATCCGTGCCGTCCAATTGATTTTTTGTTAAAGTGGAAGAATTTTTAATCCTGTATTCGGTTTTCCCACAGCGCCGAGTTTCCAATTGATTTTTAGGCATTAAACGGTCATTTATAAGTTATTACATTTCATAATCGTTTTTCTGTATTCGAAGACTTTCCGTAGGCATAATAAAGAAAAGCGGCCATTTGATGTCCGCAAGTTCCTTCGAAGACTTTGGCGTAGGCATAATAAAGAAACGGTCATTTGATGTCCGCAAGTTCCTTCGAAGACTTTGGCGTAGGCATAATAAAGAAACGGTCATTTGATGTCCGCAAGTTCCTTCGAAGACTTTGGCGTAGGCATAATAAAAAGAAAATTTGAGTTCTTCGAAGACTTTGGCGTAGGCATAATAAAGAAACGGTCATTTGATGTCCGCAAGTTCCTTCGAAGTTCGTAGGCATAATAAAGAAACGGTCATTTGATGTCCGCAAGGAAGACTTTGGCGTAGGCATAATAAAGAAACGGTCATTTGATGTCCGCAAGTTCCTTCGAAGACTTTGGCGTAGGCATAATAAAGAAACGGTCATTTGATGTCCGCAAGTTCCTTCGAAGACTTTGGCGTAGGCATAATAAAGAAACGGTCATTTGATGTCGTCGGTGCATAAGAGATGCCTATTTCGCATTTGTTACAGACCAAAATATGTTCTTTCATAAAGCTCTCAATGCCCTCAACCGGTAGACGTTATTAAACACGGACCTCCACTCAAACACTTGTACACACTAAAATGATGTTTATATTAATCAAAGAGAAAGCATATAAACAGATAGGTCCTGATCTGGCATCTCGTCTGCAGTCACTCTCTCACAGACGTGATGTGACTTCCTTCTGTCTTTTCGACATGTATTTTCATGGCAACTGCTCTGACGAGCGACTTTCACTGGTTCCCAAACTGCATGAATTTAAGCGTGCTACTAGGTTGGCATCTCGGTCCCAACCTTTCATTGTTGAAACGGTTAAATATAGCCGTCTCTTCAATTCCAACAGCTTCTTATCTCGCACCTCCTACCAGTGGAACTCGCTTCCTTCTACTTGCTTTCGTGATAGCTATAATGTTCAAATATTCAAATGTAACGTCAATCGACATCTTCTGATGCCTTGATCCTGACCCCCCCCCGTCCTACCCTATATCCTTTCTTCAAACACCATTTTTTTTTGCTCTTGCTCTCAATCCTCTGTAACCCCTTGCGTGCTAGTGGCACTCCCGCCTTGCTTGGAGTGATGCTTAAAAATAGTATTTGCATTTTGTTAAATCATTTCACTTCCAAGCAAGGCGATAATGCCACTAAGACGTCGGGGTGGGTTTACAGGGAATGAAAGAAAATGTGAAGACCTTGCTCAGGAGATAGGACAATAAAAGAACAGAGTTCAGGAAGGCAAAATGGGGAATAAAGTGAATGGGGAACAGATTAAAAGATAAAAAAAAATGAAATGAAGGCCTTGCTCAGTGGAAAGGACAATAAAAGAACAGAGTTAAGGAAGATAAAAGATGGTGAATGGGAAATGAAAGAAAATGTGAAGGCCTAGCTAAGGAGAAAGGACAATAAAAGAACAGAGTTCAGGAAGACAAAAGATAGTGAATGGGGAATTAAGGAAAATGTGAAGGCCTTGCTCAGGGGAAAGGACAATAAAAGAACAGAGTTAAGGAAGACAAAAGATGGTGAATGGGGAATTAAGGAAAATGTGAATGCCTTGCTAAGGAGAAAGGACAATAAAAGAACAGAGTTCAGGAAGACAAAAGATGGTGAATGGGGAATTAAGGAAAATGTGAAGGCCTTGCTGGGGGAAAGGACAAAAAAAGAAAAAGGGAAACAGAGAATGAATGGGGAATTAAGGAAAAGACAATAAAAGAACAGAGTTCAAGGAAGACAAAAGATGGTGAATGGGGAAAATTAAGGCCTTGCTCTAGGGGAAAAAATAAAAGAACAGAGTTCAGGAAACAAAAGATAGTGAATGGGGAGAAAAGAAGGCCTTGCTCAGGGGAAAGGATAAAAGAACAGAGTTCAGGAAGACAAAAGATAGTGAATGGGGAATTAAGGAAAATGTGAAGGCCTTGCTCAGGGGGACAATAAAAGAACAGGACAATAAAAACAGAAGTTCAGGGGAAAGGGAAGAGTTAAAAGAATGGGGTGAATGGAAAATCAGGGAAAGGAAAAGAGCAAGCAAAGACAAAAGATAGTGAATGGGAAGAAAGAAAGGAGAAAGGACAAAAACAACAAAAGAACAGAGTTCAGGAAGACAAAAGATAGTGAATGGGGAATTAAGGAAAATGTGAAGGAAGGGGGAAAGAACAAGTTCAGGCTCAAGGGAAATGGGAAATAAAAAGAAAAGGACAATAAAAGAAGAAGAAAAAGATGGTGAATGGGAAATGAAAAGAAAAAGGTAAAAAAGAAAGAGTTAAGGAAGCTGAATGGGGAAAAAGGAAAATGTGAAGGCCTTGCTCAAGGGAAAGGGACAATAAAAGAACAGAGTTAAAAGACAAAAACAGAAGCCTTTCAGGAAAGACAAAAGAGTTAGTGAATGGGAATTAAGGAAAATGTGAAGGCCTTGCTCAGGGGAAAGGACAGGAAGACAAAGATGGAAAAAGAACAGAGTTCAGGAAGACAAAAAAGATGGTGAATGGGGAATTAAATAAAATGTGAAGGCCTTGCTCAGGGGAAAGGACAATAAAAGAAAGAGTTCAGGAAGACAAAAATGGTGAATGGGGAATTAAGGAAATGGAAGGCCTTTGCTCAGGGGAAAGGACAATAAAAAGAACAGAGTTAAGGAAAACAGGAAAAAAGATGGTGAATGGGGAATTAAGGAAAATGTGAAGGCCTTGCTCAGGGGAAAGGACAATAAAAGAACAGAGTTCAGGAAGACAAAAGATGGTGAATGGGGAATTAAGGAAAATGTGAAGGCCTTGCTCAGGGGAAAGGACAATAAAAGAACAGAGTTCAGGAAGACAAAAGATGGTGAATGGGGAATTAAGGAAAATGTGAAGGCCTTGCTAAGGAGAAAGGACAATAAAAGAACAGAGTTCAGGAAGACAAAAGATGGTGAATGGGGAATGGTGAAGGGGGGAATTGAATGGGGAAAATGTGAATGCCTTTGCTCAGGGGAAAAGGACAATAAAAGAACAGAGTTCAGGAAGACAAAAGATGGTGAATGGGGAATTAAGGAAAATGTGAAGGCCTTGCTTGAAAGGGGAAAGGGGAAAGGTTAAGCAAGACAAAAATAAAAAGAACAGAGTTCAGGAAGACAAAACAAAAGATGGTGAATGGGGAATTGGTGAATGGACAATAAAAGAAGTGAAAGGAAGACAAAAAATGGGGAATTGAAAAGGCCTTGCTCAAGGAAAAGGAAAAAGGACAATACAAGATAAAAAAAAGAACAGAGTTCAGGAAGACAAAAGATGGTGAATGGGGAATTAAGGAAAAAAGGCCTTGCTCAGGGGAAAGGGGACAAAAAAAGAACAGAGTTAAGGAAGACAAAAATGGTGAATGGGAAAAAAGGGAAAAGAAAGCCTTGCTGGTGAATGGGGAAAGGACAATAAAAGAACAGAGTTCAGGAAGACAAAAGATGGTGAATGGGGAATTAAGGAAAATGTGAAGGCCTTGCTCAGGGGAAAGGACAATAAAAGAACAGAGTTCAGGAAGACAAAAGATGGTGAATGGGGAATTAAGGAAAATGTGAAGGCCTTGCTCAGGGGAAAGGACAATAAAAGAACAGAGTTAAGGAAGACAAAAGATGGTGAATGGGGAATTAAGGAAAATGTGAAGGCCTTGCTCAGGGGAAAGGACAATAAAAGAACAGAGTTAAGGAAGACAAAAGATGGTGAATGGGGAATTAAGGAAAATGTGAAAGGCCTTGAAAAAGGGGAAAGGACAATAAAAGAACAGAGTTCAGGAAGACAAAAGATGGTGAATGGGGAATTAAGGAAAATGTGAAGGCCTTGCTCAGGGGAAAGGACAATAAAAGAACAGAGTTAAGGAAGACAAAAGATGGTGAATGGGGAAAAGGGAACAATAAAAGAACAGAGTTCAGGAAGACAAAAAGATGGTGAATGGGGAATTAAGGAAAATGTGAAAGGGGAAAGGACAAAAAAAGAACAGAAGGAAGGAAAGATGGTGAAAGGATAAATGCTGAATGGGAAAAGAAAATGTGAAAGGAAAGAAAGGACAAAAAATGAAAAGAATTAAGGAAAAAAGGGAAAAGACAATAAAAGAACAGAGTTGGGAAGACAAAAAGATGGTGAAGGGAAAAAGAAAAGTGAATCAGGGGAAAGGACAATTAAGGAGGAAGAAAAAGATGGTGAATGGGGAATTAAGGAAAATGTGAAGGCCTTGCTCAGGGGAAAGGACAATAAAAGAACAGAGTTAAGGAAGACAAAAGATGGTGAATGGGGGAAAGGAAAAATGTAGGGTGAATCAAAAAGACAAAAAAGATGGGAATGGGGAAGAAAAATGAGGAAAATGAAATGAAAAGGACAATAAAGGGTTAAGGAAGCAAAAGATGGTGAATGGGGAGAAAAGTGAAGGCCTTGCTCAGGGGAAAGGACAATAAAAAGAACAGAGTTCAGGAAGACAAAAAGATGGTGAATGGGGAATTAAGGAAATGTGAGGCCTTGCTTTGGGGAAAAACAAAATAAAAGAACAGAGTTAAGGAAGACAAAAAATGAATGGGGAAAGGCCTTGCTCAGGGGAAAGGACAATAAAGAACAGAGTTAAGGAAGACAAAAGATGGTGAATGGGAAATGAAAAGAAAATGTGAAGGCCTAGCTCAGGGAAAGGAAAGTTAAAAAAGAACAGAGTTCAGGAAAGACAAAAGATAGTGAATGGGGAATTAAGGAAAATGTGAAGGCCTTGCTAAGGGGAAAAGGACAACAAAAAAGAACAGAGTTAAAGGAAGTGAAAAAAGATAGTGAATGGGGAAATGGGGCCTTTCAGAAAAGGACAATAAAAAACAAGTTCAGGAAGACTTGATGTGAAAGGGGAAAACAAAAGGACAATAAAAGAAAACAAGGACAAAAAGAACAAGTTCAGGAAGACAAAAGATGGTGAATGGGAATAAGAAAAATGTGAAGGCCTTGAAAAGGGGAAAAGATGGTGACAAAAGAACAGAGTTAAGGAAGACAAAAAGATAGTGAATGGGGAAAATGAAAATGTGAAGGCAGGGAAAGGACAATAAAAGAAATGTTAAGCAAGACAAAAAAGATGGTGAATGGGGAAGGGAAAGGGGAAAGGACAATAAAAGAAAGAAGACAAAAGATGGTGAATGGGGAAGAAAAGTGTGAAGGCCTTGCTCAGGGGAAAGGACAATAAAAGAACAGAGTTAAGGAAGACAAAAAAAGATGGTGAATGGAAAGGAATAAAAGAACAGAAAATGTGGTGAAAAGGCCTTGCTAAGGAGAGGGAAAGGATAAAAAGAAGACAATAAAAGAACAAAAGATAAAAAGAAACAAAAGACAATGAGAGTTAAGGAAGACAAAAAAGATGGTGAATGGGGAATTAAGGAAAATGTGAAGGCCTTGCTGACAATAAAGTGGGGAAAACAGAGTTCATGAGAAAGGACAAGTTAAGGAGAAAGGACAAAAAGAACAGAGAAGGAAGATAAAAGATGGTGAATGGGGAATTAAGGAAAATGTGAAGGCCTTGACTAAAGGAGAAAGGACAATAAAAGAAAAGAGTTCAGGAAGACAATAAAAAGAGTTGGTGAATGGGGAATTAAAGAAAAAATGTGAAGGCCTTGCTCAGGGGAAAGGACAATAAAAAAAGAACAGAGTTCAGGAAGATGGTGAAAAAAATGGTGAAATGGGGAATTAAGGGGAAATGGGGAATTGTGAAGGCCTTGCTCAGGAGGAAAGGACAATAAGGAAGACAAAAAAGAACAGAGTTGTGAAGGCCTTGCTCAGGGAAAGACAAAAGATGGTGAATGGGGAATTAAGGAAAATGAAATGCCTTGCTAAGGGGAAAGGACAATAAAAAGAACAGAGTTCAGGGAAAACAAAAGATGGTGAATGGGAATTAAGGAAAAGAAAAATGTGAAGGCCTTGCTCAAGGGGAAAGGACAATAAAAGAACAGAGTTAAACAAAATGGTGAAGTTAAGGAGAAGACAATAAAAAAAGATGGTGAATGGGGAATTAAGGAAAATGTGAAGGCCTTGCTCAGGGGAAAAAGGACAATAAAAGAACAGAGTTCAGGAAGACAAAAAGATGGTGAATGGGGAATTAAGGAAAATGAATGCCTTGCTCAGGGAAAGGACAATAAAAAAAAAGAACAGAGTTCATGGGAAGACAAAGGAAAAATGGTGAATGGGGAATTAAGGAAAATGTGGAATGCCTTGCTCAGGGAAAGGACAATAAAAAGGGGGAAAGGACAAAAAAAGAACAGGGTAGAGAGCCTTGCTCAGGGGAAAGGACAATAAAAGAACAGAGTTCAGGAAGACAAAAGATGGTGAATGGGGAATTAAGGAAAATGTGAAGGCCTTGCTCAGGGGAAAGGACAATAAAAGAACAGAGTTAAGGAAGACAAAAGATAAAGAATGGGAAATGAAAGAAAATGGGAAGGTCTTCCTAAGGAGAAAAAACAATAAAAGAACAGAGTTAAGGAGGACAAAAGATGGTGAATATGGTTGCATCTAAATTTTTGAAGAACGTAGGAAGCAGGTATGCAAAAAACCTGAAAAGAATTCCTCGGACGAGAAGTGTAAAAATAAATAAATAAATAAAACTATCAGAATAAAACTCGGAAGGGAATTCCACAAGTGGGAAATGTGGAAAAAGAAACTATTAGTTTCGTTTGTTTTACGGTATATCAACCTCATTAGGTTATTTAATGCTGACAAAATTTTTATTGCTGGTAATATTGTTTTTAAAAATGTATTTCTAGTAATATTTTTCCAATTTCCAAAGTAGTATTGCTGGTAATAATTTTTTCTTCAAATATGTATTGCTGATATTAAAACCTATTTTACACATTTTGACCCCAGTTTGGGGGTTAACTATTTGCCTATAGCTGGGTCCCTAACAGGTGCTATCTCCCTGGGGCAGGGTGCACCATGGAACACCAGCAATTAGGATGTGGTTTCACGCTTCTCAAAACTTGCTGATCAGAGGCCTTGCTGCCGGATGTAGTTTATCGTTTTATCCAAGACTCGGATGTAGTTTATCGTCTTACCCAGGACGCAGATGTAGTTTATCGTCATACCCAGGACGGAGAAACTATTAGAATAGAACTTACGGTTACATCTAGCTAATTCAACAGTGAGAGGATGAGACCTAATTGCCAATCCAGTGCTACGCTTCACTTAATGCGATCAAGGTAACATAGAAGAGAGTAATATTTATTTTGCAAATACAAAAATGTAGCACAAGAGCAAATAGGGGGAAGGCTGGTTTTCAATCTGTCTAATCTTAAACTTAGCTCGACAAAATTATTGACTCAAACATACCAAAGTATTCCTTCCACCAAAAGAAAACATTCTTACTTAACATTCTTAATGCACTCACCGTAATACCTCAAGTCTCTATAAAGTCCTAACTAGTTCTCATATATAAAATTTGTCTGTGGAGGAGGCTGAATAAAAATAACAACATTTAAAAAGAACGGATAGAGCTCATTGGAGCAAATGCCATGAAAATATTTACAGAAAAGACAGAGGGAGGCCATTGGAAGGATATTAAAATCGAGATGCCAGGTCAGCGTCAATAATATGACTGACGCGTCTTTGGATGTAGTCGAGAAACTAGCGATATATAGCAGGAGAACCAGACCAGATATGGCAACAATATTCAATGCACTGACGAATGGCTGATTTATAAATGTGTAAGATAGATTCTGTCGAGAAAAGTTGCCTGGGGTGACACAGTGAACAAACGTTCCAAGCAGAAGAACTTGCAATTGATTCAATACAATCATGTATATATTTGATTTTGGCATCTCCAATTTGTAACTTGCTTGTTGTGCTGTTCCTTTTGCTGACAACCGCGTATTCTGTCTTCTTGCAGTTGATATTTAGTCCTTTCTTCACGCTTTTCGTCACGATCTTCTGCAGGATTTCTTTTATTTTGCTTTATGTTCCTGCTATCAACACGGTGTCGGCTGCATATCTTAAATAAAATAAATGTGGCAAGGGCTTTCATAATCAAGCTTCCATCTCGATTCTTTTTAATCTGTCTGTCTTTTTTGTACAAAGATATTCATCATGTAAAAGGCCAAAAAGCCATACAAGGTAGAGTATTACATAAGGAAAAGGCTTTAGAAGGAACAGAAAAGCCAGTCCTAAACAGGAAACAAAAGAAAAAACATCTACACCAAGTGCAAAGACTCGAGGCTGAAAGTGTGGACATTTTTTAATAGGATAGACGAAGATTTTTTATCCCAGTTAACCTCTCTCTCTCCATATATATATATATATATATATATATATATATATATATATATATATATATATCAAATATAACACCAATGAAGGAAATTTTAAGCATGATTGTCAACCGTTGCATTTAAAAGAAAAAAATTACAGTAATGGATATCAAAAAACAGATTTGTATTACTACTTGCACCCGTAAACAACACACAATGTTTTGTATTACTACGTACACGCCTGAAGATGATCTCAGAAGAAGATCGAAAGTACTTGAGAAATGGAAAATAAAAACGATTTTCATAGTTATAACACAAGTCAGACAAAATTGTTGTATCTATCAGAATGTTAATTTTTTAATTGTGAAGTGAACATCGCTAAGGTTATGTACTGTACGGTTTAAAATTCCCGTTTGGAATATCAGGGGAGGTAAATAAGTTTGAAATGTCCATATATTTTTTTTAAATTTAATTTTTAAGAGGACTTTAATTTAACTTTCAGATGAATTTCAATTTTGTCTTAGAAAAAAAACAAAAAAACAAAAAATGCCACCCTGATGATGACATTGTGCTAATGTCGAAATTACTCGGAATAAATAAATATGCATCAACATGGTAATTTTCTTTCTTCCTTTAATAAAGATATTAAGTAGCTTGCCGTGAATATAAGAGAATCCTATTAAAAATAGGTAAACAAATCATACCTAAATTATTCAATAAGACATGTTTTAATGAAAGTATACTGCCAAAATATACAAAATATATATTCACATTCATTACCTAACAAGAATAGTGATTGCTTTGTTCTACCGATATAAGGTGAGGATACACAGACAAAATGTAGCATTGCACGAATTTATAAAGATATTAAAATTCTAAATAACCTTGCTACTTAGAACGCAATACATTTTCTTACTTACCTACTAAATTATGTTTTAAAAAAGTCCTTTACATCGGGCTTTTAATCTATTTCTTTTTCACCTTCCTCCTTTTTCACGAACTATAACTTGTTTTCAGCCCAAACCGAGCCCATGCTGGGCCAGGAAGCTCAATTTATCTATCCACCTTGAGCTGCCCAACCCCTGCTAGTCGTCACGCCTGCATGCTAACTTGTCCATTTCAATTTCGTCTTTACTCGTCATTGTACCCAAGGCTTTTCACAAATGGCCATCTAGTTGATGAGACCCAGCTTAGAACGGCCATCGTCTCCATCTTCTGGCCAGTGACTCGCTAATATTGCGTTTTTCCGGCGTGATTGCTACTGACACCCTGGGGTCTGGAACGATAGTTGGCTTCGGCAAGTCGATAACTATTTCAGCCAATTTTGCTGGTGGCATGGTAAAACAGCCATAAGTGATCGGTGGTCTAATACGGAGATATAAGGAATTACACACACAGACACACACACACACACACACACACACACACACATATATATATATATATATATATATATATATATATATATATATATATATATATACCAACAACTTATATCCAAGAATAACGAAACCAAAAAGTATAAATTTAAATTTATTTTAAAATGATTAAATATCGAAGTGAAAGAAAGAAAGAACTTTAAAAGAAAATTTAATTCTAAAGAAAGGAAAGAAAGATTAAAGAAAAGAAAGAAAGAAAGAAAGAAAAGAGAGAAAAAAATGAAAAAAAAAATAAAGAAAAGAAAGAACCCGAAATGAAAGAAAAAAAAAAGAAAGAAAGAAAGAAAAAGAAAAAAAAAAAAGAAAAAAAAAAGAAAAAAAAAAATGAATGGCCTTTAAAAAAAAAAGAAAAAGAAAGGAAAGAAAAAAAGAAAAAAAGAAAAAAGCAAAAAAAATGGAAAGAAAAGAATGAAAAAGAGTTCAAATAAAATGAAAGGAAAAAAATGGCCTAAATGAAAGAAAAGAAAGAAAAAAAAAAAGGAAAGAAAAAAAAAAAGAAAGAAAAAGAAAGAAAAAATGAAAGAAAGAAAGCAAGAAAGAAAAGAAAGAAAGAAAGAAAAAGAGCCAAAATGGAAAGAAAAAGAAAGAAAAAAGAGTTCAAATAAAAAAGTATCAAAAAAAGGAAAAAAGGAAAAAAAGAACCGAAAAAAAAATGAAAGAAAGAAAGAAAAAAAAGAAAAAAAAGAAAGAAAAAGGCCTAAATGAAAGAAAAAAAAAAAGAAAAGAAAAAAGGAAAGAAAAGAAAGAAAAAAGCAGAGCCAAAATGGAAGGAAAAAAAAAAAAAAAAATGGTTCAAATAAAAATCAAAGAAAGAAGGAAAAATGAAAGAAAAAAAACCGAAAAAAAGAAAAAAAAAAACAAAAAAGCAGAAAACCAGAGAAAAGAAAAATGGAAAGAACAAAGAAAGAAAAGAAAAAATGAGTTGAAAAAAGTATCAAAGAAAAAAGGGGAAAAAAAATAAAAAAAAAAAAATTAAAAGTATCAAAGAAAGGAAAAAAGAAATTAAAGCCACAAAAAAAAGGACGAAAACAAAAATCAAGAACGAAAGAATGAGAAAAGAACAGAAAAAAAAGAAAGAGTTGGATCTAAAGAAAGCAATGAAAGTAATACAAGTCAGAGAAAAAAAAATTATGAAATTTCAAAAGGCAAATCGAAAGGACAAATGAAAGTAAAAACAACAAAATAACGAAAAATGAAAGAAAAGAAAAAGAGATTCAATCAAATGAAAAGCGTCAAATGGACAAGAATAAATGTAATAATAAGAAAAAATGTGGTTCAGTTAAAAAATAAAATGAAAAAAAAACAAAAAAACAAACTTGCAAGTCAACATTTAAGAAAAGCTTGTGAGACAAAGAGTCTCTTTTGCGTTCTTTCCCGAAAAACCTCGAAAGAAATCAAGTATTTTTGCTTTCTTAAAAGAAAGATTTTACAGAATTTTGAGCCGTTTGAAGTTTTACCGAATCCCAATCCATTCTTTGGTTTATAGGGCTGAAAAAAAAACGCCAACCTTTCCACCAGCGCATTCAATGAATTTTCAGGCAAAGGCAATAAAAGGTTGTCTTTTTTTACTCTTTCATTCGGGAACTGACTTTCAAATCTGTATTGTGCCTACTTAACATATGTATCTATTCTATAACATAAAAAATGTGGGAAAATAAAATAAAATCAATAAATGAAATAATAATAATAATAATAATAATAAAGAAATATATTTCCCATGATGAGAGTATTAAACAAACAGGAAATACAATTAACCCACTAGGCTTCGCCAAATGCCCATTAGGTGGCGCTGTACGAGTATTTTATAAATTAGGTGAATCCTACAGATTCCATTAATAGAGCATTTGGAACGAATCCAAAATTGCTTGCAAATTACTTCTTAATGAGAAATTTGAGGAAGAATCGATGTCACCTCGACGACAGTATTGCTGAAAACAGTGAGAATACGAATAAGAATATAAGGAAATAGAAATTGGTGTCATTTGATTTCCATAGAACACACCTCATT
>CAHIKZ030000198.1:737500-745000 GCA_903632075.3 Acanthosepion pharaonis
TTGAAATGTTATAGTCCCTACTTACAACCAGTAACAATAGATTCCAGGATCTACCTGCCAAAATGTTGCCTATGAAAAGTTTCTGGCGAGTTCAACGAACCCATACAGCCGAGGGTTCGGGCGCTACAGGCTCCCAAGAAAATTTAGAAATTTGACTAATTATAGTAGAATTCTGAGGCCATATGAAATGGGTATTAGAGCATATTCTACGGTCAACATTAGCTACCTCAACCCATTGGTTTATAATTCTACCACTAAAACGGTCTTATTTTAATAACATCTACTTAAAGAAAACATTGATTTTGTCGTAAAATTCACTCATTAACGAAAATTGCTTGAGGGGTCCCTCTAGGGTTAAAAACCCCGATGTTTATGCTTCATTAGTTTCATAAAAGATCCGCCGTTGGTTTGAAGATAAATTTTAAAATATCAATTGTTAAAAATATTCAGTTTAACAGAGAAACCGTTAAAGACAATTTGCCATTCATAAATTGGGAAATAAAATCCAGTATTAATTTGAACGTAAATTGTGTAAAAAAAAAAAATACCTGGGGGTTCAGGTGATGCAAGCTCTCAAGAAATCTTTTGAAATTTGACCAATTACAGAAGAATTTTGAGACAATATGTATTGGGTATTAGAGCATATTCCAAGGCCAACATAAGCTACTTCAATCCATTGGCTTATAATTCTATCACTAAAATGGCCCAATTTCTATCTATATATAAAATTATTTGACTTCCGTTAGTCCGTCACATCCTCTAAAATAGCCATACATTGATCAATCAAAACCAAATTTTGGGGAGAATTATAAACAGGCAAGTGGTTACAAAGTACAGTTGGTTTTACCAGGGTGCGTAGATTAGTATAATAAATTTAATATTCTTTTTTATATAATATTCTTTTACTATTTTAAAAACAATTTAATGGTTAAAATAATAAATGCGTATTTACTAAAAATGCAATATTGTTTTTTGGATAACTTTTCTTGAAGTTTTATATGTACAAGAATCCAGTTTTCTGTTCGCCCTGCGTTTGCAAGAACTATATACAAATCACATGGCCAGACGCTTCAAAAAGTTGAAATTAGGCATCAGAAAGAAATATTTAGTCATGGCCAGTTATATATTGCAGGCTTAAGAGTAAGAAATACTAAGAATTTATTCTTCGCTGTTAAAGAGTAAAAAGGAAATAAATAAATTTTCTTTGAAAATACTGTTTAACATGAAAACTTGTAAAATTAAATCAAATAAATTATTAAATCACGAAGTAGGGTTTTTGTCGAAGTATTTTTCCTTATTCAAATATCATTGATTGGTTTGTGAAATTGAACGAAACGTAGTTTGTAAATTTCGACAAAAAAAATAGCGATAAATTCAACAATACTAAATACTGTGAGGATTTCAACGTGCGTCAGCGTTTTGCAAAATAAAAAAATACAGTAAAAAAAAATATTAAAAAAAAACATCTATTTTGTAGATAAATTTATTAATTGAAAAAAGTTACTTCAGGTGCCCCCCCCCCTGAGATTAGGGGCTCTGAAGCTTAAGTTTTCTTAGTTTCATAGTGATTACGCCCTCGGTGACACGTTGGCTCTAGACTAGATGTGAAACTGACAGTTTGCTGTCAACTATATCCAAACTTTTTATATCTATAAACGTTCTATCTCCGATATGAAGTCCATTTCTGTCATAAATAGAGGAACATTTAAAACAATATGTATGCGTGCGTCTGATTTGCACACGCGTGTGTATTGTGCTGTTATTTTCAACTATTACGGCGCTTCCCCAAGCTAATGACGATTATGAAAGCTTAAGTGATAAATGCTTGCTATTTTCATGCTGTTATTTAGCAAGCAATTTCGCTGGTATTAGTTTCATCAATAGCCAGCCGACGAGTGTGTGTAGGGGTGTGTGCATGTTTGTGTGTGTGTGTGTCAATCAGATTGTTTGCTTATCTGTGAGGAGACTGACACATATTGGGCACGGTAATAACCCTACTGCACCTACAAGTCTCTCTTTTTGGCCTTCTTGCGACAAGAGATTCGCTTTGATGTTATGACTCATAAAAAAAGAAGAAGCACAAACAAGAAAATACAGTTCGATTGAGTGTCAGATGCTTGATGACTGAACGATAGTGTTTGATATTACAAATAAAGACAGAGTCCAAAGAGATGAAAGCTACTGGTCTGTCGGGAGGGCTGGGTGGGTGCGATGTCAGAGATGATGATGATGAAGAGAAGAGGAGGAGGAGGATTAGAATACGGATGATAAGAATAACGTTAAGGTGCTGCCTAAGGAGGGGGAAAATGTCGAAGGATAATCACTGAAGTAGAATTGGGAAAAGGAGTTGCGAGAAGAAGAAGAAGAAGAAGAAGAAGAAGAAGAAGAAGAAGAAGAAGAAGAAGAAGAAAAAGAAGAAGACAATGATGATGATGTTGAAGATGATGATAAAAAAGACAAAAAAGGAAAAACAGTAGCAAAACAAAGATGGAGGAATAGTAGTTGATTGTGGGCATAAGTGAAATAGATATTTAAATTGAAGAAGAAGAAGAAGAAAAGAAGAAGAAGAAGAGGAAGTAGAAGAAGAAGAAGATGATTACGATGATAAAAAAAGACAAAAAAGGAACAACAGTAACAAAACAAAGATGGAGGAATAGTTGTTGATTGTGGGCACAAGTGAAATAAATATGTAAATTGAAGAAGAAGAAGAAGAAAAGAAGAAGAAGAGGGAGTAGTAGTAGAAGAAGAAGAAGACGAAGAAGAAGAGGAAGTAGAAGAAGTAGAAGAAGAAGAAGAAGAGGAAGTAGAAGAAGTAGAAGAAGAAGAAGAAGAAGAAGAAGAAGAAGAAGAAAGGGAAGTAGAAGAAGATGATTTTGATGATAAAAAAGACAAAAAAGGAACAAAACAAAGATGGAGGAATAGTTGTTGATTGTGGGCACAAGTGAAATAAATATTTAAATTGAATAATAAGAAGAAGACGTAGAGGAAGGGCTTATGTTGGAGATACAAATAATTATAAGAAAAAAAAAGAATCCGAATTAAAACGATCAAAATAGATGAATAAATAAAAGGAAAAAAAGCACATAGAAGCGATGATGAATATGGAGGGAAAAGGCGGCAAAAGGAAGTAAAAAAAAAATATGGCGAATCACAAGAAATGTAACGAACAAAGACAGAAAGAAACTACATGTACACAACGGTACTAGCAATAACGCTAAATCAAGAAACGTGTTCAATAAGAGTCTAGATAGATGTGTTGACGATGATGTTGGTGGGATGAAATTGCTTTCTTTTTAAAAACTGTCGGCGAAGATTTTTTTTACCCAGTTAAAAAAAAAAATTTAAAAAAATAATGCAATGGAACTGGGATTTAAAAGAAAGGAAAAGTGAATAAAGACTAAACAAAGATGTCGTATTTTGAATTGGAATCGTCTTTTCTGACTTTTGAGCTTGGATTGATTAAAGATATCCCTATAGAAAAATGGGGAAAGAAAATGACAAGGAGGAAAAAACGTCTTACAACTTTGGTTTGAGTAAGTGTATGGATGACTCTAGTTAAAATGGTGTCGGAATTGAACTAAAATAAATAAATAAATAAAAAATGAAAAAAAAAGGAATTAAATCAAATTGGCGCAATCTACAAAAATAAAATTTTGTAGAACAAATGAAACAGTTTCATTTCGTGAAAGCGAATTATAATGTCTCTTTTAACTAGAAAAAAAAAATTATTTCACGACTTGCATTCTTTTAACCTGAACAAAAAAATGCTTAAAGACCATTTCATTTCAACTTTATTTTTTTCTTTTTATATTAATTCCTTCAGCAACTGCTTTAAAAAAAAAGCACATATCATTTGTACATAGAAATAGACTTGAGCATCATAATGAAAATAACTTTGGTCTAAATGACTTGAAATGGTAGACATCACGTGATATAAAAGAAATAACAAAAGACATTTTTACATCATGCTATAAAGAATCAATGGCTTACACGTTACACGTGATACCCGGTATGACTGATAGACGAAAGCAAATCAAATACCCTTTTCGAGGTGGCACAAAGGATCTCTATACTTTCGTATTGATTGATACATCTTCAAATCATGTCGGCAGAAAGTTATACATTAATATGTTTTTTTTTTCCGTACTTCGCTCCCAAGGTACAGGCAGCGTAGTGAATTCGTTTTTATTGGTAGGCGTTGGTAATGTAGCGTTATACTAGACCAGTGTTTCTCAACCTGGGCGATATCACCAACCGGTGGCCGATTTCACCTGTTGGCTGAGCGATGAGCAACTGAACTGGTGGGCGATTGGAGATTTTGGTCGGCGATATAGGATTTTGAGAATTAAAAGTGTATTACAACAGATGCTACCTGAAAAACAACATTCAAAGATGTATATAGAATAAAACAGCAGGCTAAATGGTAATTAATGGGTCGCATTCCAACAGATAAGATACAAATATTCTGGAAACAAAGAATATTTTGGTATTTTCTAGTTTTGATATCGGCTCGGATTGAGGAATCGGAGAGACGAATTCGAATTCCAGTCGAATCCATTACATTCACTTACATGCTAATACCCTTGGGAAATGTAGGAATCCGCTTCTGCTCTTTCCGCCAGCTATGGGTAAATAGCAGGACAGACCGGGTTCTTGGATGGCAACTGGTCTATCGCAGAAAGAAATGGAAACCTACTGCGCGAAAAAAAATCTGCCACGTCAGTCATGTATCGAAAGATACATGATCGCCTAAGCGTGTATCACATATGGCACATAACTGACTGAATTATCATTCAATTGTTCTTCAGTGTTATACAAAATAAAAATTATTCGTTGAAATTTTATTGGTTGCTAATAGTGCATATTTAATCTTAAATCGTTTATTTTTTGTCAGTACTTGCAACGCTAACCCTAATCATCAAAAATCACCTCAACCATAAAAATAAATTATATATAAATATATATATATATATATATATATATATGTGTGTGTGTGTGTGTGTGTGTGTGTGTGTGTGTGTGTGTGTGTGTGTGTGTGTGTAATTTTCAATGGTAAAGTTTACTTTCGTTTGTTCTTTAATACGGTATTAGCAGCAGCAGCAGCAACCGTCGCATAAATCAATATTAATTGTTATCACCCCCTGGTATTTTTTACTCCATCCTAAAGTTATATATGAACCAGCAACAAACTTTAACCCAACAATTTTTGTCTGCTTTTGGATATTTATTATAGAGGTAGGTAGCGGCAATTTTCTTTCCGTGTAAATGTGGGCGATGAGGCCAAAATTTTTGGGAACCTCTGTGAAAGATGAACTCAGTAATATTAAATAATACAAAATTAATGGGAATAAAAGCTAACAAACTACACACTCCTCGCAAAGCGCATAGACTTTTTTTTTTACAGTGAAGTTTATCCTGTACAAGGCCTTAGAGCCACTTGATGTAGAGCGTTGCAGAGTAAGAGGCATAAGTTATGTGGATACGTGGAGAAGATAACGGTTAACTCTAGAACAGGTTAAAATTGTAGTGATCGGGAAATATTCTCTTGGACATTGGGGAGAAGCTGCTCGAGCGGAACTTCCATCTCACCAATGGAATACGAAGGGAATGAAGGTGGTTCGCTACAATGTGCTTAGTCTTGCCATGAAGACTGGAACTGTTAAAAATTAAGGAATATTGGTCGTCTGAGCACTTTCCATGGAAGCAGCCATAGAGCAGTGTGAGGTTTGCTATATTTCGTCTATGAGGAAAGGGGTTGCAGTGTGGAAAATAATTTTACACACACAAGGGCACGGAGACACTTTTGGACATTATCGAGAAGTGGGGACTGGGCAGCTCAATAAATCCCCATCATCATCAGCAGCAGCAGAAGTAGCCTACCACCGTGTATAGTCGTAGGGTCGCTGTGGAGTCGAGCACCTGACTACTTCCCTCCATGAGAGAATATTCTTTTATGTGTAGCGTGTCTTGAGCAGGAAGGCCTGGCGGAACCCACTCCTCTCTAACTTAAACCACAGTCGGTATCTTTCAACTCAAGAACTCATCTTGGTTACGGACACGTGGCCGTTGAATTGGTCGTGGAAAACCTGCAACCTGTCCACTGAGTTCCGCCTTGGAAACCCTTTGCACACCAACGCCGTGTTATGACCGCACTGGCTGCAGACGTAGCTATGTAGGACGGTCAGTCCTTTTATACTAGGAGACCTTTGATAATACAAGAAGGTTCATTCGCCCTTTGACAGGTCTTGTTGTTAATGCCGCTCCGTGTCTAGCAACCCTCTGCACTAGAAAATTTAGGCGGAGCAGTTTAAATGCTAATGATCCAAATAATACGGAAGGTAGTAATGGCTTAGTCGGTACCAGAAGCACTTGTAGATTGAGCGGACATCAATTTGGTGGAAAGAATTGATATTATTTCTGTAGATTTTATCCTTCTTTAGCCAAAGACGTCCGTGTCCAAGTGGAGTAAAGTATTGTACATTCGAAAGATAGTTTTCGGTTAGTCGTTACATTAAAAAGTGCAGTGTATTATCTCGTGGTGGCAATGATTTAAAATATGAATAAGATGAAAAAGAACTAGACACTTTAGTCAGTTATTATTAATGTGTGACGAAATAGATGTGCATCACAGTATTCTATTGTTTTGTTTTTTTGTTCGGTGTGGGCTGTAAAGAAGCAATGGCGGAATTACAACTAATAAAAATATGGCTGGGGTCAGTTGAAGTAATCGATGCACTTATGGCTGAACATTGTCTAACTGGTTCCATCCGATAATCGTTGGTTATCTTGGCTTTAATTTAAGGCACTGATTTATTTATTTCGTCTCGTTATCTTATGGAACTTGATTTTTTTTTCTTTTTCTATGTGTCATATCCCTTTAGGATGTGACCAATCATGGCTCTCCACAACTTCCTACACTTTGTTGCTTTCTATCTATCACTATATATTTACATTTTCCTTTGGCCTTTAAGCATTAATAAAATAAAATAAAAATAATTATTTAAAGAAAAACTAAATAAATCAAAGCCGGAATACACCTATATTTCCGAAGACTTTAGAAAACACCAGAATATTTCCGAAACTTAACCTAGATATAAGTCCGTCTCTGATACTGGATATAATATTGTTGAATCATCTTTTGGCACGCAGAGTCGAAAGAATAAAGCAAAGAAAGGAAAAAGAATAAGTAGAGCGTATAAGGAGATAATAAAATAAAAAAAGAAAAAATACCATACGTCATCGTACACATGTACACATACGCCCACGCACAGGCGTACATACCCACGCACACACATACATACACTCAACGAAGAAAAATCAACCTGACGCCAACAAAAAAGCGCATATATATATATATATATATATATATATATATATATATATATATATATATATATATATAAGAACGTTATCCGAGTAGGCCTGGGTACCCTACTTCTGTAATTTATCCCAAGAATCTTCTTCTCATAACAGGAAGAAGCCGGCTCAATCCGCCCAGGG
>CAHIKZ030000198.1:750000-797500 GCA_903632075.3 Acanthosepion pharaonis
TTTGTATTGTTGACAATAAAATTTAAGGGTTTTTGTATTATTGTTCAAAATAAAATTTAAGGGCTTTTGTATTATTGTTCACATTAAAATTTAAGGGATTTGTATTATTGGTCACAATAAAATTTAAGGGCTTTTGTATTATTGTTCACAATAAAATTTAAGGGATTTTGTATTATTGTTCACAATAAAATTTAAGGGCTTTTGTATTATTGTTGACAATAAAATTTAAGGGATTTTGTATTATTGTTCACAATAAAATTTAATTCTTAACTGTGTTAGTAAATATAATTGTATGTAAATGTAAGCTCAAAATAAATGTAATTATTTATTGTCCACCTATTTTGGACCACCCTGCATATTATTAAAGTAATGTCTTATGGAATAAACATAGCTCTCATGATGTTGACATAATGATAGGTTAGGACTACATATATAATGTATTTAGCATCTAGCCTTATACTTACAAAGGTGAAGTTATTTTCTAATGTGCAACGAACGTTTCGCAAATGTGTCTGTTGTTTATATAATCGAAAGAAGCTGTCCAATATTATTATAATTATTCTGGTGTTGTTAATGCCTAATGAAAAAGTAGTGATATATAAAGGCCTTACTAATGCGTGTTTTATTATTGCTTCTATATTTAGTGATGCATCTTGTAAAATATTAACAAATATGGCCACTAAGACGCAATAGATTACTGGGAGTGAAAGAGAATGAGTGAAAAACATTAAGGGAAGGAAGCGAAAAATGAGTCCTAATATGGAAATAAGGGATTAAACCCATATCCCTGTTCAAAAGACGGGGAAGGAGCATGAACCGGGCGATAGGTGAACTTGTATGTATATGGCTAAAATCAGCCATTTTTATCGATTAAAAAAAAATTCTAATCAATTTAAGTTCGTTTTTAAATAAAGCAAATGACTTATCCGAACATTGGAAAAAATATAATAAAAATCATCCGTTTCTTTTTATTCAAACTTTCAATAAATGTGCAATTAATTTACAAATTCATGAATTATTCATACAAAAAACAAATACATAGGTTAATGATTTAATTGGCGAGAAATCCATCGTCGCGAACAATTACTGAGAGAAAAAACAAGAACAAAATCTATTCCATACCTGAGGATGTCTCTATGAACAGACGAAAGCTTGTAAAAATAATGCAACCGAAATTTATAGAAACAAGGATCTTTTCATTCATAAACAGGTTCGGGTATATTATTTGAATTGTTCGCGACGATGGATTTCTCGCCAATTAAATCATTAACCTTTGTATTTGTTTTTGTATGAATAATTCATGAATATATATATATATATATATATATATATATATATATATATATATATATATATATATATATATAATAGGCAGAACAACCTCGGTTCTCGAACGTTTCACGTTTTCGAACAGAAAATTCGAGATGAAAATATGGGACAAAATGTCGGTTCTCTAACAACATGGCTGAATTGAGTTAATCCGAATGGAATCGTTTCTGAGTCGACCGCCGTGTGTTGTGCCGTGTTTTGCTTTTCTTTTTTACAGTTTTAATGCACTGTGAGTTTTTTCCTTACAATGATTCCTATTGAAAAAATAGTTTCGGTTTACGAACATTTCGTGTTACAAACGACCTTCAGGAACGAATTAAATTCATGAACCGAGATTCCACTATATATATATATATATATATATATGCCTGATATTGACGACTTTTACTTTACCCATAAATGTTGATGTTGCATACCTTAAAATTATATTTGTAACATATATATATATATATATATATATATATATATATATATATATATATATATATATATATAATGTATGTGAGAGAGGAATGGAGCGAGAAAGAAGGAGGGCGAGGTAAAGAGTAAGTCACACGAAGAAACTGTCTAAACTGTCTAAATTACATTTTTCTTTCTTTTTACATCGTTCATTCCTGCAAGCAAAAACATATCCACTTCGCCATTTCTCCAATCCATGTTCTGAATAATTAGTTATAAGGCCATGGAGAAAAATCCTTCAAACAAAAAAACCCAGGATGTTAATCCATAATTTATTGTGCAACACTCCACACTTAATAGCGGGAAATTGCCACTGACAAGATTCAAGTCCACCAACGCAAATACGAGAGAGTCGAACGGAAGAGACGGCCAATAAAACAATAGAATGTTGCGAGTGGACAGATGGCGCTGCGTTCCAGGTTAAATTCTTGGCGTATTCTCCGAATGGAATCGGGTTCTGCAAAGAGTTCACAGGAAAGCTGAAGAGGAAAGGGAGTTATGGAGGTCAAGAAAGGGCCAACGGATCCCGGATGTAGAAGTTTGCTTGAATTATGCTTTGAGTTCAAGGTGTATAAACTGAGTTGACATTATATATTTTTTTGTTCTTTTTTTTTTTTGGCGGGAGGTGGGAGCTTTGTTGTCGCTTTTATGTTGTCTTTTTTTTTCTAGTTTCCATTCATGGGTTAAAAGTTATTCCCAGAAAAACAGATGATTTTGAGTGGAAAACAGTTATTTTAATTTGTTTATTTTTGTCCCTTATAACCTCTTCGCCGTGATTATCTTCTACTTCGATTGAGTTATGATATGATTTATGAAGGAGCTGGACATAGAAAGAAGAAAAAGACATGTGTTAAAGAAGAAACTCACAATTACGAAGAGGAAAAAAAAAACAAAGACTCAACGAGGGAAAAGCAACAGAAAGAAAAAAGAGGTAAAAGTCGGTAAAAAAAAAATAAACATCATAGCAAAGAAAGAAAGACGCGGGAAGACGTGATTAAAAAAAAGAAAGTAAATAGAAAACGAGACAACGACAAAAGAAGAAAAGACAAAGAAAAGAAAGTAAAAAAAAAACAATATAGATATAAATTATAAATATATAAATGTCCTGCAAAAATCTATCTATATAAATCTGTGATTGCAGTGAATGATTATTTACGAGTGGTTTATAATGTATTTTCTATATTAACATTCTTCAAATAAATAGTTTTTTTTTTAATTAAAATATTTTTAAGTTAAAGACAGACCCAAAGAGATCCCGATTTGCTGTTTCGTCCAGTAGTTTGTAGAGTAATTATTTATATTTCAGATTCCTTTAAACAAACAACATTTTAAATATTTAAAAAATATTTTAAGTTAATCTGATTTTAAAAATATATTAAGTGAATAAGATTTTAAAATACGTGCTGTTTATACTGTCAGTATTTTTATTTTAACTTTCTTCAAGAAAACAGTTTTTTTAATTAAAATATTTTTTAATTTAAAGACAGACACAATGAGATCCCGCTTAGCTGTTTGTTCCAGTTGTGTGTAGAGTATTTCAGCTTTATTTGAACAAACAATATTGTAAATATTTAAAATTATTTTTGGCACATTTAAAAAATATTTTCAAGCATAATAGACAAAATAATTTTAAGTTAATCTGATTTAAAGTCCGAGTTTATCTCGGAAGTTGTATTCTTATTAAATACTGTAAACAATCAGTAAAACGTGAAACATGAACTTGTAAACCAGACCAATGATGACACGATCGAATTGAAATATTTAACTGAAAAAAATAATAATAAACATTCATTTCAATGGTATGTTGAAATCGACTTCAGAGTTTTCAGTGACCCAACGTTTCACAAGTGGTCTAGGTTTAAACTAAAAGTATGTTATATATATATATATATTTAAATCAGGTTAATTAAACTTTATATCAGCCAATATTCCTGAACTAAAGTTTCTGAAATGTATATTTATTTTTGAAGATTTTTTTAATAAAAAGATTTACATTGTGATGAATTTAGGAAGATTTTTAGGCCAATTGCACAACTATCAGAAATGTGCAATATTTATTTCGATAGGCTAGTTAATAGTGTAGATAAATCGTTTCCAGATATAAATACTGTTGACTTCCAAATGAACATTGCAAACGTGATTTCTAGGTAGACATGTTTACACACACAAATACACACACAGAGACACTCGTTCACGATGACTTGTGACTTCGTGTTAGCACAGCTACCAAGTGGTCAATCCGTGGTATGGTTTTAAGGCACTTTCCAAAGGTTGCGCACGCTGGGATCGATTCCTCCAGACCGATAACATCAGGACGTCTCCTTCCTGACAAATTGACCATGGTGAGATTCGAACCCAGTTCTAATGGTCAGGAAGCGAACTTTCTAACCCATATATATATATATATATATATATATATATACACGTTTTATTAAATAATATAGACAAGTGTTGTCTATTTATATTATGTAAATTTTTTTCGTAACATCTGATAAGTTTAATAACATTATCGTTGAACGAAGAAAGAAATTCACAATATTGATCCATATTTTTTTTAATACAATCTAAGCTCTCGGCTTACTTAAGCCATTATCAAAGATGTCAATTACAACATATTAAGCAATATACGGACAAGACAGTGATGATAGTCTGTCATTGTTTACATAGATGATTTCTAAGCAACGATAAACACGCGCATATAATATAATATAATTGGTAACAGAAGCCATTGGTTTATACCAACGGATTCCTATACTTTATACTTCTCAATTCACTCTCGTGTGGTCATGTGTGACGTCATGAGATGCGGTGCGATTTTCGCTATTAGCGTCTTATATATATATATATATATATATATATATATATATATATTATTTAATTTAAAGAAAAAACAGACCACTTTAAGATTCCATTGTTATAATTTATTTCACCAGAGATTTTATTTTACTCTGAATCATTTGACTTCACTTTGAAGAGGGAAAAATGAATTTAAAATTTACCTTTTTGAAGGGTAGTATTAAGGTGACATAGAGGGTGGTGAGGGATAGTGTGAGAGACATGGCCGAAATTAGAGAGGGAAGGGAGAGTTTTAAAATTCATCTTTATTTTTATTACAATACTTAACATTCAGGAGGAGGTGGGGTAAGGATCAGACATTGACCTATTTAATCGGTCAACTCACCGGAAATGATATGTGAAAATGGAAAAAAGTTAAAAAGAAAAAAGTGGTGAAGTAAAGAGATAAAAAAAAAATGAGAGATGGACATAGGATTTTGAAAGAAGGAGAGGAGTGGTATAGCTTCATGTTTGGGCAATGTAGAAAAACACATATTTTAACGTTTGATAGCAATTTAAATGTTTAAATACTCCACGAATAAACTAGATTTAATGCTTGATAGTAATTTAAATATTTAACTTCTCCAGAAATAATTTAGGGATTTAATATAAACTGAATATTATATTAATAAACTAATACAAAAATAAAAATAAAAATTACTAATAGTAATATTTTAATATTGTGAATGACAGTTAAGGCAATATCTTTTTAGTTAAAGTCTAATTCATTTAATCTGAAGCTATTCTTAAATGAGTAATATTTCTTAATTAAAGTTTAAGTTTCAAATCAAGATGAAGTAAGATTTGAGGGTAATAATAAAAGAATTTACTGTTTTTACATACACACACCACATACATATTTACGTAAACACACATACACATATATTCGTATACATCTTCAATTTCATATATAACCACATACACATGTATTGATACACATCGGTATACACACACATACATACACAAATATCTACATATACATGTACATATTTCCAGACGCATCCCTCTTTTTACATATTTAAATTTTCTATTAAATTTTACAGTTAACGGAAGATAGTGAATTAAGTGTTTAAATTAAAAAAATCAATTTTAATATTTTAAATATCGTGAATAATGGGTAAGGAGTAATATTTAGAAGCAATATATATATATATATATATATATATATATATATATATATATATATATATATATATTGTTAAATGTAACAGACAATGATGTCTACTATGTCTGATGATGAGCCGTTCGTAAGTTTGTTTTAAAATTGTTACCTTGTCAGTGTGTCCTAGGCTGGTTGTGAACTGCTAGAGAGCCCATTCTCACTGGTATTTAACCCATAGCTGGGGGGAGATGATGGATATATGCGTTATTGTGTTTACTCGTATGTGAATGCCATTCGACGTTCTCATTCCGAGCCGGTTTCCATTATATATTATATATATATATATATATATATATATATATATATATATATATATATATATATATATATATATTTATATATATAAAAAAAGGCTTAAACACTAATATTCCATGGTCATTCCTTACTCTGTCCTAGACATTGAGTTCTACCTGGATTCTTCCTCTTTGAATTTTTATTCTAAAAATATACATGTATGGGTATTTATATATTTTGCATATGTAATGTATGTATATTTTCCACTAATATTATCTATCTATCTATCTATCTATATATATATATATATATATATATATATATATATATATATATATATATGCTACAAAGACAAGGACTATTGTTAACCGACGCCTTTCTTCTCCTGGGGTACATTATTTTTATTTTGTTGCAAGATCAAGGATGTCATTGATTTATCGAGGCTTTTCAATTTGAGAACGTTCATGAATATTCATCAGGTGATTGAAAGGTCAGTGAAAACTTCTGGAGGGCCCAATGTGTCATCATTCAAAGTTTGGTAAAAACAAAAGAAAGCGAGTAATATTCAAGAATATTTTTTTTTTTAAATAAATGAATATTGTTTAGGAAACGCGTCGGAAAGAATAGTATTTCCACTTGTCTTTTTATTCAGTTTGTTTCTCTATAGTTACTATTTATCTGAAACCGATTTACACACACATACATACATATATATAGATATAGATATAGATTTTTTGTTTGGAAGTAAAGTCTGATGATCCGCAGTCCTTTTAAAAGGGTTGTTGTGAAATAATTTATTACATGGAATCTTAAAGTGGTCTGTTTTTATTTAAACTATTTGCTCTGAATTTACATTGGGCTCTCTGGATTTTATCCTCCTTAGGTTTACCCATACGGATTACCTAGTTTTTCATAAACTATATATATATATATATATATATATATATATATGTGTGTGTGTGGCTGTGTGTATATGTGTGTGTTCGTATTGGTAACTTAATATACACTGACAATGTAGTGGCAAGAGTAGGCGCCCTACTTCTGTGGCCTTGGAGCACATAAAATAAGTTTCATAAGCAATTCTATCTAACGTTTTATTTTCAAGTGCTTAAAAATTGGTATGTTTAGGAGTGTTCTATGCATAATATGGAGGATACAGCGCCTCCAGATATAAATACCCTGGACATAGAAATCAACGCTACATAGTGACAGGCGTTTGACATATTAAGCAAGCATCAGTTTGAGGAATGTGAATCTGCCCTTCCTCATAGATTTCGATTCTTATGTACATCTATCTATCTATCTATCTATCTATCTATCTATCTATCTATCTCTGTATATATATATATATATATATAGGTATAGCTAGTATAGATAATATATATATATATATATATATATATATATATATATATATATATATATATATATATATGTAAGCAAATATATGGATATAAATCCGACAGTATGAAGAAAAAAATATATACAGAAAAAACAAACAAAAATCCTTATATACAATTATGCTGTTTTAATGTTTAACATCAAAACAGCATAATTGTATATGACAATTGTTTATAATAAAATTCTATTCAATAACGATTGAAAACAATGTTTTTGTTTTAGTTTGGGTTTGACCAATTCGTAATAAAACAAAACAAAACAAAAATAAAAACTAATTAAGACATGCGTGTCCGTCAACCTTAAACAATAATCTTCGTCAATTTTATTTTTTCAGTCTTTATGATGGTGGATACTTGATCTATCTGTTACTGCTACATCCCCGGGCAACGCCGGGCTCTACTGCTAGTACTTTATAAAAATCAAAAATAGATAAAAAGTGTATACAACACTATAATTCTGCTGGGTACAAATTTTAAGACGAAATGCTTTAAATTTGTATTGTTTATTGAAAATCTCACAAAAGAAATACTACATTACCTAACATATTACTTCATAATATAGCAAATTCTTCAGTATAAATTCCGTTTTAAGTAAATAAATGTCTTATTTGATGGCACAATGATTTAGTAATAATTTCCTTGTGTCATGGATCTTACCGATATGCAATATGTAAAGCATCAATAAATTATAGCGATTTTCCAAGCATAGGTTAGATGCGGCACATGCCCAAAAGTAGGGACTATCCAGTAAGGATCGAACTCACTACTCAGTCGTAAATGATCGTAGCAAGACAAACTTGCTAACCATTACACAACGTCGAAGTGCCCAAAAGAATCAAGAAATTATAAATTTTATAAGGCCGTGCTCTAAGACTTTCACTGATCACCAGAATGAAATTCCAACGGTTAGATTTTCAACCTAAAAATTAAAATAATTGTCGGACTTAATCCATTTCATTATATATATATAAATATATATATATATATATATATATATATATATATATATATATATATATATATATATATATATATATATATATATATATATATGTGTGTGTGTGTGTGTGTGTGTGTGTGTGTGTGTGTTATGGGGTCCTCCTTTTCATATAAGTGGACTCTACCAGTGTTACTTGGAGTGCTGCCGTTAAATACCCAGAGTTAGACAGTCAGTGAGTGAAGATATACGGAGCAAGCGAGAGAGAGAGAGAGAGAGGGAGAGAGAAGGGGAGAGAGAGAGGATATACGGATAGTGAAAGAATATACGAACGAAGATAATGTGAGGTAACCTCTTGTAGAAGTCAGTTATAAGCACGTAGACTCTAAGGAAGTCCTACTTCGAGACTGTATATATCTATCTGTATTTGCTACTAACCGTGTTCCTGGATTTACTAACAGTATTACTCTTTGTATGATTGTGTAAATACATTTTATTTCTTATATTTAATTATTGCTTTTGTCATTCCTTGGAGACTGAATTCATCTCGGAATCCACAACAATATATATAATATTAGTGGTCAATATATATATATATATATATATATATATATATATATATATATATAAATTCCCAAGATGATAGAATCCAGGTAGAATTCAATGTCCAGGACAGACTAAGAATATAATATAAAAGCCTCAAACACTAATATGCCATGGTTATAATTTATTACATTGGAATCGTGATTACGATCCAATTCATCAGACCTACAAATTCAAATTGTCGCCATTTTATAAAGCTATACTACAGTGAACATGGCAAGAAAACTTTGTTCATTTCCTTTTGTAATATTTTTTTTTTTAATTGTAAGGAGACTTTATGGACATCCTCTATATTCATATCGTGTATTTCACAGTCTTTATAACATTTTATTGTCTCGTATATCGCTTCTTGAAACGTTTAAAATTATTAAAAATGTATTTATTTTATTATGATATAGACCATATTTTTGATAAGTAAAAAATGCGCAGAGAGAATTGGGTGACCCGAAACGTCGCTGTGTTTTTCTCGTTACATGTATTGTGGGGCGTTTCATTTATTCCATTGCATCGGTATTGTCACAGCTGTCAGCGCGTATTTGTAAAAAAATAAATTTCTCAAAACTTGTGTATGTTTGCTTGTTTATTCTAAAAGAGAATAAGCAACACTTTCTACCCATTATATTTTCCGTTCTCTTTTTTTTTTTTAATTAATTTTAAGTAGTATAAAAAAAAAACGGATTTACATTTACATACGTCGTCGGCGTGGAAATGCGTATTCGGCGAGTTTAAATTCTGACAGTCTGTTTAGTTCTCTTTTGCACTAAGGCCCTTGGAAGACGCGCGAATCAATCTTCCTCCCAGGACATCTCAACACCGCCAACTCAACACCACTGACTCAACACCGCCGACTGAGCACCGGGACAAATCAGGACTGAAAGAACTCAAAACCAAGGCCGAGACAACTCAGCACCAGAAAATATAACTTTTTTTTTTATAACCGAATTAAAGTAATTTATTAAGGATTAAATCCTTATTTAGCGAATATTTTTTAAAATTATTTTTAATAAAGTAAATCGTAAAGAAATTTGGACACGGAATGCTGTACTGCTTGACATTCACGCCGGAAGATCTAATATAAACATTTCATTGTTTGGTTGTCAATCTGCGGACAGTGCAGAGGATTCAGAAAGAGTTAAATGAGTCTAGTGGTGATTATTTATATATTTATAACGGGAAAGGACAAATAAACACCACCGACTCAACACCGCCGACTCAACACCGTCGACTGAGCGTCGAGACAAATCAGGACGGAAAGAACTCAAGTCCGGACCAGAAGAACATAACATTTTTATAACCGAATAAAAGTAATTTATTAAGAATTAAAACATTAATTAGTGAATATTTTTTAATTAATTTTTTACTGAAATTTATTTTTTAATAAGTAAATTTACATATAAAATGAATTCAGTATGACAGACTTGTTTTTAATTATTTTTAATAAATTAATCGTAATGTAATTTATTTTTTTTAATAAAGTAAATCAATATTCTAAAATATTTTTTATAAAAAACAATTTAATAAATCACAAAAATTAAGAAAAACCAATTATGTTTGATTTGTATTATACAAAAATTGTTTTAAATATTAAGAAAAATAAATTACATTATGATTAAATTAAAAATAATTTAAAGCAAAAAACCGTTTCATTTTGTTTTGCATTTTTCGATTTTCGATTTACTTTATTAAAAAATAATTAAAAACTACTGTTTTAGTGAATTGTTTTTCATGTGTCAATTTATTTTATTAAAAAAAAATAAATTTGTTTACAATTTATTTTATTAAAAACGGGTCCATATTTTAAATAATGGCTTTTCAAAATGCCTTATTAAAAGAACAAAAATATTCACTAATTAAGGTTTTAATCCTTGATAGATAACTTTTATTCGGTTATAAAAATGTTATGTTTCTTCAGATGCTGAGTTGCCTCGGACCTGAGTTTTTTTCCGGCGCTTAGTCGGCGGTGTTGAGTCGGCGGTGTTGAGTTGTCCTGCACCCTTTCTCTCAGCTATGAATTAAATAGCATCGCGTACGAGAGTCATTAGAATAGCAATCTGTGTAAATGAAGGAAACACGTGAGTCAAGACAAACCTGAAGAAGAATAGCTTTTGCCAGTTTATCTGTTATATGGCGAACGATTTTTTTTTCCTCCGTATGAGTTCGAATCCTCGTCGTCAGATTTGTTATGGAGTGATTTCACAGAGGAGACTTGTATTTGTACTAAGTCGGTCCTAAAATAGGTTCGACGTACAAAACGTTAGGAACTTCATATAATAGGTATGACGCAGGGAAATCTAGTCGTGGTCGCTGATACTTTAGTATCCGACTAACGGTCGTCTGGCATCAACTGACTGAACAACTCACTAAGCGACTTAGCGACTCCCTCGTTACTCTTACTACTTCTACTTATTATAGGTGGGAGAGTCTATTAACTATAGAATAGGTGTGTTCCACTATAACACTATCTTAGACCTAGACACACACACGGCTGTTACGGCTGAAGTAAATCGATTGTCTCTACGCCTTCAGTGAAAACATAAGTGAAAACATAAGTGAAATTACAGAGACGTTAGGTTTATAAGTTCCAAAAATTGACTGAGTTCCTAAAACACGGATTGAAAAACTTCCAAAAACGTTGATGTCCCCAAGGACACATAATCCAGTGGATAAAAGCGTTAGCTGGATCCAGTGACTTGACCCAAAAGGGTTGTGAGTTCAATCCCTGGCTACCTCAGTTGTGGACAAAATCTTGGAGAGTTGAGATAACTGAGACATCTGGAAATGGCATGGCACGTGTAACTAGAACAATCTAAAAAATAAAATGTTAAGATCGAAATTCCACTCACCTGGAGAAAGCCGGAGCATACAACGGCTGAAACGTCGACAATATGACAATGAAGATGAGGACAACTGCCCGAACAATGTAAATAATGTAATGGAAACAATAAATTAAATTGCAACTCATGGAGAAGGTTCTGCGACGAATCAAACGTATTCAAAGTGGGAAATTCTTCTACACAAAACATCACTATAGATCAGATAGCGTTCAAATCAAGAAATTCCTTGTTATTAAGTCACGTTATTCGACATTAGATTTTAGATTGACTGGATGATATTTTACGGTTTATCATCACTTTGGTGGTTATTTAAAGCCGAGACTTATCTGGGATTGTAAGAATAATATATTGTTATGCTAGTGAATATTGCTATGAAAATATTTACAGAACATACAGGGGGGATGCCATATTACGGACGTGAGAAAGTGACCGAAGCTGACGTAAAAAGCGAGGACCTTTACAGCTAGGACATACTATACTGTTTCAACGGTGTCGATTCACTCTCAATTATCTCCGTATCTGAATTCTAAGCAGGATATTCCGCTCAGACATCTTTCACACAAGAATGGCTACTTTGTGGAACTGACTCCTGCGTGTGTATTTCCTTGAAGACGACGCATCAGTCGTCTTCTTCTCTCCTTATAATCTTCGATTGCATTTATATAACACTTTATTCAATAATATATTGCCTTGTGTCCTTGCAGACATCTGTGTATCCTCAAGGACACATGGTACAGTGGATAAAGGCGTTAGTTAGATCCAGTGACAGGACTCAAAGTGTGTGAGTTCAATACCCGGTTAAGCCAGTGGAGGACTTGGAGAGGGAGAATTAACAGGAGATAACTGATAACTGACATCCATTAAACATGGCACGTGGAACTAGAACAGTCTACCACAGTGAGCGAAATAAAGGGTGCAGTTCGACATTCCAACCACCTGAAGAAGGCCGGACCGTACAACGGCCGAAACATTGTAATAAATATGGCGACAAAGATGAGGACAATAGTCCGAATAATGTAAATAGTGATCTGTTTAGCCCTGGATGGCAGCCAGTCTACGAAAACTGAATAAGATATCCGGAAACCATTCCACTATGTTGCCGAAGAGGACACGTCAATTCCCAGATAATAATGAAAAGGAAGCTGTGGAGAAGCATGGCATTTAAAGAAGTTGTCCTTAAAGGACGTTATGTCTGACAATTGATAGTTGATATGTTCGTTGATTCAAGGAAAAGAAGAATTATCGGAGGAAAAGGTCAATCATAGTGATGATAGATGATGATGATGAAGAAGAAGAAGAAGAAGTGGAGAATGGTAATGGCGACAGAAGAAGAAGAAGAAGAAGAAGAAGAAGAAGAAGAAGAAGAAGAAGAAGAAAAGTACAGTAATGGTGAAAGAAGACAGTAGTGGTGATAAAAGAAGAAGAAGAGGAAGAAGAGAAGGAAGAGGAGGAGAATGGTAGTAGTGATAGTAGAAGAAGAAGAGGAGGGTGTGGTGCAAGAAGAAGAAGTAAAAGAAAAAGGAGAAAGGAAGTTGTCATAGAAGAAGAAGAGGAGGAGGAGAACGGTAGTAGAATAGTGAGAAGAAAAAGAAGAAGAAGAAGAAGAAGATCGGTAATGTGTAAAGAAAAGAATAATAATAGTAATGATAGAAGAAGAAAAAGATAAAAAGATAGTGGTGGTAGAAGAAGAAGAAGAAGAAGAAGAAGAAGAAGAAATAGAAAAATGGTCGTAATGATAGTGAAAAGACAAAACATTGCAAATAAAAAAAATGAAACGAGTACAGTGTCGAAGAAAAAATGGAGAAAGAATAAAATAGGAATAAAAGGTTAAAAATACAGCCAAGCTGACGATAGAGTTGATTTACCAGCCGGGGGGGGGGAGATGTTAAACAAAGGCAAGACCTTAAATCTACACAGAAAAGACACAAAAAAAAGAATAAGAGCAGCTGTTAGTGTCATCTCAATGGACATCGAACCTTCCTTACAACTGAGAGATTTTCAAAAAGCAACCGACCAGAATTGGCGCGAAAAAAATAAATATGTAAGATGGCGCCCTCGAATTTGCAAGAAAGACGCTTCTTGTGCTCAGCATAATCTGACATGCAGTGGAACACAAACACGGCATCAAATCCGATCAGCTGATTACGGATTAAATAGTTACGTATTTCTCTCCAGGTCCCAGAGGTCTGTCCAAGTCTATTCGTTAACAGAGAGTGGTTGAGTTTGTATTGATTTTGCCGCCACTGTAAGCGGTCGTTGTTGAGAGGGCTGTGTATTAATTTACAACCGGTTGAAAAGATTAATGTTCGAATCTCGCTGTTGATAGCTGCGTATTGATTAACTACCAGTGCCAGAGCTCGGTGACGTGTCTTTACTGAGACTCTTACATACTGGTACAAACTGAGAACCTCTATCCCAGAAGGTAAATATCGATTATCTTCAAGGATTTTGGAGGAAAGTGTTTTATTGAAATTGTTTTCTTAGCCCAAATATACACCTTATCCTTCATCTCCTGCTCCTTCTTCTCCACCTCCTTCTTCTTTCATGTGTCATGTCCCTTCAGGACGTAGACGATCATGGCCATCCACAGCTTCATTTCTCTTGTAGCTCTTAATAAATTTTGTGTTTTTGTTATTTCTCGCAAACTCTGTTTTACCATCCGTTTGCTTAAGCTCATCAAGTATGTTACGTGCTGCTTTTCTCTGTCTCTCTTTACCTCAATCTGTCCTGTGAGTGTCAGGTTTTCCAAGCCCCCTTTCCTCATGACGTGCTCCAGAAATTTCAACTGCTTTATCCTGATGTTTAATATAAATGTCCCATTTGTTTCCATTTTCTCCGAAACCTCATTGTTGCTCACGTGCTCCGTCCATGGTATCCTCAGCATCTTTCTTTGGAACTACGTGTCTGTTGTTTCAAGTTTCTTCTTCATTGTCCAGCATTCGCTGCCATACCAGATGGACAGATATCACGTAACAGTCAAGTATTCGTTTCTTTATTTCTAACGAAATTTTTCTGTCTTTCCCACAATGGCAATTTTTTTTACTAATAAGCTACCCTCCATCAAAATACTAAAATGTCCCCCAAAAATTGACATAATTTAAAATGTGAATATCTGAGTAACTACAATGTCCCAGGCAAACGAAATTAAACGGGCTTCATGTTGAACAATACTTTCGAACAAGATATCCAAAGGGATATAGATTTTATAACCGATTTCGCAAAGCTTCACAAATGTTCAATATGTGTACCACTTGTGACACGACACATATCAAGTCCAGCTCGTGCCAGACACGATGTAGCATGTCTTGCGTAACATTCTCCAGCGCATCAGCGATTGTCTGCTTAAGCTACTCTAGGCTTGTAGGAAAAGTGGGGATATAGACCTGTCCTTTCACATAGCCACATAGAAAAACATCACAAGGTGTCAAGTGAATGTAGTGGCCATTTCAACAGCACATTAATATTATCACTGGCACGCCTGACCCATCTTCCTGGTAGATTTTCATTGAGATAAGTCCACACTGAGGCGCTGGAGAAATTTACGTAAGAGATGTCAATTTTTGGATGGTCGATTTCGATTTGAAAGTAGCAAAGTACAGGGAATACCCTGTATATTACTGAAAGTAGCAATATATAGGGAACACCCTGTATATTGCTGAAAGTAACAATGTACAGGGAATACCATGTATATTTCTGAAAGTAGCAATATATAGGGGACACCCTGTATATTGCTGAAAATAGCAATATATAGGGAACACCCTGTATATTGCTGAAAGTAACAATGTACAGGGAATACATGTATATTTCTGAAAGTAGCAATATATAGGGACACCTGTATATTGCTGAAAATAACAATATATAGGGAACACCCTGTATATTGCTGAAAGTAACAATGTACAGGGAATACCATGTATATTTCTGAAAGTAGCAATATATAGGGGACACCCTGTATATTGCTGAAAATAGCATATATAGGGAACACCCTGTATATTGCTGAAATAACAATGTACAGGAATACATGTATATTTCTGAAAGTAGCAATATATAGGGAACACCCTGTATATTGCTGAAAATAGCAATATATAGGGAACACCCTGTATATTGCTGAAAGTAACAATGTACAGGGAATACCATGTATATTTCTGAAAGTAGCAATATATAGGGGACACCCTGTATATTGCTGAAAATAGCAATATATAGGGAACACTGTATATTGCTGTAAGTAGCAATGTACAAGGAACACCCTGTTTATTGCTACTTTCTGATCGAAATCGTTCATTCCATCTAAAAATGAAGATAAAAAAAGTGTCAAAGACAAAACCGGAAAAAAGACATTTTATGGTAATTGTTCTGACGAGAATTTGTCTTTGGTACCGCGACTTTACGAATTTAAGCGTAACTGGTGCAGCGCATAGCGGCTCGGAATGAGAAATCGGGGAGCCGAGTTCGAATTTCTGTCGGATTCGCTGCATTCACTTATACGCAAATACCATTGGGAAGTATATGAATCCATCCATTCTCCCCCACCAGCTATGGGTTGAATAGCAGGACAGACTGGATTCTATAGCTTTGGTTGGCAATCGGTCTACTGCAGGAAGAAACGGCAACTGACTGTGGAAAAATCTTCCTAGTCAGTCATGAATCAAAAGAGACATGATTGCACAACCGTGTATCACTCATAGCACGTAACTAACTGACTAGATTGGCGGCTAGGTCTCATCCTTTTACAGTTGAAATTCATAGATGTAACCGTAAGTTCTATGCTAACCGTTTCTTCTTTCTCACTTCTCACTTGTTGAACCCTCTTCCAGCTTCTTGCTTTCCAGTCAGCTTTGATTGTCTAGAAGTGAAATGCAATGTCAATCATTGCCATGCCTTGTTAATTCCTGTTCTTTTATTGTTCCTTAATAATGTTTTCCTTTTTCTGATATTCTTTTACACTCAGTACCCCCCTTGAGTCTTAGTAGCCTTATTGCCTTGCTTGGAGTGAAATGATAAAAAAAGACATTGCTCGAGAAGTTTGAAACAGTTCGAGCATGAACATTTTCAAATATTTAACTTATTTTGAATCGTGCTTAAAAATACTGAGGAAATGATACTGAGAAAGGTGCTCGAGATTTGAGTAGACTTGCTGTCACTTAAACTCTGGCTATAACCACCAGATACATAGCGTGAAATTGCAAGCAAATTCAGCAAAAAAGATCTAAAAAAAAAACTCTGTACACAAATTATTACACTTTACTACTGCGTTTGAGAACGGAATTAGTCAGTGTGACAATTAAGACTAATTTTAAAAAGCTGACAAATGCTGAAGAAAACTTATAAAATAACCCAAAATGTAAAAACTAAATTTAAAAAAAAAAAAAAAAAAATGGCGGTCCGAGACGAGAGGTGACGGCGAGAAGTGACAGTGTCATATGACAGCTTTATTGGAGTCCTATGATATCCTGGACTGCAATTATTCTCCTTGAAGCTTTCTTTTTTTAGTTTCTGATTTTGTTTGTGTTTGTTTATTTCAGTTTCTTTTTTTAAATATTTATTTAGCTTTTTTTTTTGCGATATCTGTTTCATGTGTGATCGAATTATATTGTCTGTTTGAATTCCTCTTCCACATTTGATAGTTACTCTCTTTTTTTCTTTCTCTGAGTCTTTTTCGTTTGTCGTCTAAAGTAAGCCAAAAAAATGGTTCCAAGAGTTCAATTTTCTTTCAAATTCCTGACCACTTATCACAAAAAGAACGAAAATATCCTATTTCGAAGTACACGTTTTCTACCGTAAAAAATGAACACACTTATCACGCACGTTTTCAGTCGGGCGTTTCGTGTTTTCCTCCCACATCGATTCCTGACATTTTGGCAAAAGTCCTGCTTTGTCTTCAGTGCAACAAAGATGGCATGACGCTATCCTGTTCTGGGGTATTCTAACCACTAGGCTGCCGCTCTTTCAGTGTACTAAAAGGAGAGGATTTGGCGAAAGCCTGACGTCTTCGGGACACAAGGTAAGCAAATGAATAGCATTTCATTTTTTAATTTTTCAAATTCCAGATAGATAGATAGATAGATAGAGAGAGCGAGAGAGAGAGAGAGAAAGAGAGAGAGAGAGAGAATTAATATAAGTAAAAGTTTGTCACTTAGCTGATTGATGTTACCTTCAGCATCCCGATTTTAGAGTTTCGTAGACTGACACGTCCGCCCACTCTTCAGGATGTATCAGCAACTGACTGTTTATATTTCTCAATATTTTTATGCATTTATCGTTGGTGCAATTTTTTCTGTGTTATATATATCGGGATAGATAGATAGATAGATAGATAGATAGATAGATAGATAGATAGATAGATAGATAGATAGAGAGAGAGAGAGAGAGAGAGAGAGGTGCAGTTAAAAATGACGATACCTAAGTTATATTTTGAAAATTAAAAATCTTTCTTGAATCTTTTATTTTAGTTTTAATTCCAAGCTAATAAATTAAATTTAATACTTCCACTAAGCAAAATAATTTGATGTATTTTAAACTGAATTCAAATTTATTTATTTATTTGTTTTAGTAGTAAGATTGACTCTGTTTCTTTTTCCTCTTTTGAAATTGGCCCAGCGCAGTGTTCCATATTTTTAGTTTTCACCTTCATTTTTGCAGCCTACGACGGTGAATTTCTTTTCTATCTATCAATCGATCTATCTATCTATCTATGTCAATCATTTCATATCTATCTATTTATCCCTCTCTCTCTCTCTCTCTCTATATATATATATATATGTATGTATGTATGTATGTATATGTATATATATATTATCTCGCTTCCATCAGTCTCCGCCTGATTTTGTCCTCATCACCATGCACAATCTTTCTGTCTGTCTGTCTGTCTCTCTTGTCTTCCTCTGAGACAATTTCATCCTGATCTCCACTGACCTCATTCGAATGCCCTTAATTTGTGCTCATCTGTGGATGTCCGACTTCGTGGATTAACAAGACGTTAACAAAAGATAAATCAGATATGAATAGACCGCCGTTCCTCTACCTTCACCACCATTGCCTCCACCCAGACACCCAACCTCACCGTTCCATCCATTGTGCACAAAACCCAGCCTTGTCTCCGAGCATCCCTTGCCGTTTTACCAAACAGGGCGTCCCAACTAAAATCCTGCCCGCTGCAGCCATTATCTTCAGTTCACGCCATTTGCTCAGCCGCTGCAGTCTTCGTCTGTCCCTAAAGCTGTACAATACATTGTTAATGAGCGAAGTGACGACGACTGTATACGATAAAAATGAAGCAAAGATGGCAGTCGGTCGGTTGGCCTGAACTGCTGGCGTGGTGAGGGTCGTTTGGAAACAGGCATGGTGGAGGTAAAACGATAAAGTGGAAAGGCAAGCAATATTTACTAGCAGTAAGAGAGAGAAAAAAAAAAGAATTCTGGAATGAGACAAAATCTAGAGATAGAACGAAATAGAGAAAGAAAAGAAAAAAGAGACAAATTAAGAAAAAATAAGAAAAAGAAAAACAGTTACAGGAAAAAGAGTCAACCAAATAATTTCTAGTGGCTACCTTAACAGAAACAATGAAGAAAAGCAAAAAAAATAAATAAATAAAAAAAATAATAAAAAAGGTGAGGAGAAAAAGATAATAGAAAGGGGAAGAAATTGTAGCGGCAGCAGTTACAAAGACAGACAAAAAAATTGTTAAAAAAAAGAGGAAGAGTGTGAAAAGAGAAAAAAAAATGGAGAAATGGCGCCAGATAAATATTTTTTAGCGACAAAAACAAAGAAGAAAAGAAAAGAAAAGAAATGGAGGAAGAGGAAAGAAGAAAAAAAAGGAGAGAAGAAAAGAGCAAAAGAGCCAAATGAAGAAGAATTATAGCGGCAGTAATAACAAATGCAAATAGGAAATGAAAACGGAGGTGGGGGGAGAAGGAGGAAAAGCAAACGTAAGATGAGAGAGAGCCAAATAAAGTTATAGAGAGAGGAGAGAGCAGCAACAAAAACAAAGAAGAAATGGAAAAGAAGGAAGAGGAAGGGTGGGAGGAGGAGATGGATGAAGGGGAGGAAAAACAAAAAAAAAAGGAGAAAATGAAATAAATAGATTATTATAGAGAGAGCAATAACAAAAACAAAGAAGAAATTTAAAAAAAGGTGGGAAAGGAAGGGTTGGAGGAGGAGAAAGAGGAAAAGGAGGAAAAACAAAAAGAAAGAAGAAAAGAACCAAATACAATATCAGAGAGAGAAAGAGAAAGAAAAAAAAAGAGAGAGAGAGAGCAATAACAGAAAACCAAAGGAGAAATGGCAAAAAAAAAAAACAAAAAAAAAACAGGAGGTGGTAGTATACATAAATCTATACTGGCGGTAAATAATGTTTCGATTTACTCAAGATTAAACGTGCTGATAATATAACTGAGTTACAGAAGACGAATGGATGTGCGGGTAGTGAAGCGGTTATGTGGTGTATGAAGTAGGATTGGCCGGCCAAGTTCATATTCCGGCCAATAACGTTGCGTTCACTTTCACACAGTTACCCTTGGAAAGGTATGCATGCATCTCTTCCTTCCATCTAAGCCTCAGTTGGTAACCAGTCTAGGAGAAAGACAATTCTGGATTCAAAACCGTACCAAACCTATTTGAAACGAAAACCACAGTAGCAATATCTAACGTCATGGGGGTGTGGCCGTATACCCAACGGTGAGTTTTTTTTGTTTTTTTTCAAAATTTACATATACTACAGGCAAAAAGTTTAGGACCACCCTGAATTTCTTAAAAAAAAAAAAAAACAAAAACAAAAAAAACTTAAAATTAATTTTTGTAATTTTTAAAAATAAAAGATAAAAATTCACAAACTCAACTGTATTTGTTTTTATTTTGACGAAAAGAAATCAGTCACACGATTATGTATCTTTTGATACATGACTGACGAGGCAGATTTTTTCCCCGCAGTAAGTTGCCATTATCTTTTTGCGGTAGATCAGTTGCCATCCAAGGCTATAGAACCCGGTCTGTCCTGCTCTTTACCCATAGCTCGGGGGGGGGGAGAGAGAAGAAGAGGATTCATACCTTTCCCAAGGGTATTAGCATATAAGTGAATGTAATGGATTTAACTGCAATTCGAACTCTGCTCTCCAATTCCTTAACTAGAGCCACTATCCATTACTCAACCGTGCCTCCTTTATTTTCTTAGCTTTCTTTCTTTTTTCTTCTTCTTATTTCCACTTCTATTTGCTTTTCTTCTTTCTTGTTTTTTTCAGTTCTTTTTCATTCCATTACTCTTTTCTCCTCACCTATTTTGCCTCCTTTTTCTTTTTTTTCCACCCTCTCTCTTTCTCTATTTCTTTTTTCTACTTCTAACCCCTTTTTATTCTCTTCTGTCAGTCAGTTATGTGCCATGCCTGATACACACCTAGGCGATTCTTTTGATACTTGACTGGCGCGGCAGATTTTTCCCCGCAGTAGGTTGACATTATCTTTCTGCGGTAGACCAGTTGCTATCCAAGGCTATAGAACCCGGTCTGTTATGCTCTTTACTCATAGCTGGTGGGGGGGGGGAGAAGAAAAGGATTCATACCTTTCGCAAGGGTATTAGCACATAAGTGAATGTAATGGATTCGACTAGAATTCGAACTAGGTTCTTGATTCTTCACCGTATCGCATACAACAAAATCATATTTTGTTTTCGTCAATAAGACCACCATGAAGACGAAACCAAATTTAGACATTTTGATAGAAAATGGAACCTGGAGAAAGACTGAAGAATAAAATTAAACATACTGTATTGCTGAAATTTTATATTTTACTTTAAAAGAATACAAAAATATATCATTAATTTTTTTTTAAGAAGTGCAGGGTGACCCCAAATTTTTGTCTGTAGTGTACATATTAAATGATTATATTTAGAGATAAGTACGTGCGCAGCTTCTGAAATAAGCAGTTGTTCTGCCTCCCGGTGCGTATTCGACACGCTTGCGGCCATGCGTACTTCCGACAGTTTGATCAATGCCTTACTGCAATCAAGACTCTGAAGACGAAGTTATGTTCATCTAGAGTAGTGGTTCCCAACTGAATTGGGGCCTGGACCCACTTTGGTATTTCTAAAATTCTGCTGCCACCACCCTTGTAATATTTAATATCTTACATATTCGAAATTTTACTGCAATTCACGTGAAGGAAGCAAACTGAATGCTCACACGCGCTGATTGGTCGACAAAACATTTGGCTCTTCCAGCGACATCACGCCCTCTCCTTTGTTGACCAAGACACGTGAGTGTGGGGAGACGGGAAATACCCTGCATGCCAATTACACATGTACATACATACACACAAAATATTTTTATGTATGCATGCTGTATATGCATCGTATGTATTAAGACGAATTAACATTAACACTCTCACTAAGACTCACTGATAAACAATCCATTGTTAATAACTGATTCTCAAATTGCCCTCTTATTCTTCTGGTATAGTAAGCCGAAGGGTGCACATCCTACGCATGCCCCACCAAAATATTACCATGCTTCACCGATGGAGCATGCGCCCCACGTTGAGAATCATTGATCTAGTAGATTTTTTTTTTTACTAAAAGCCATAAAGCATTTTAGTAAACCAAAACTAGAGAAAAGATATAAGTACAAACTTTTATAATAAAAAAAATATATAAGAGATTTTGATAAATGTAGACTCACTCTTGTGTAAATTAATTGAAGCAAAACGAATAATTCCATTATCATTTACTTTTTTCGTATTTTCCAATGAAACATGGCCCAGTGCTCATGTTAGTAGTTCGTATGTCCATTCCACGCAGTCGTTCCTTGCAGATTGACAACAGATCCTCGACTGGATTTAAATCAGGAGAATTTCCGAGCCAGTATATAGTGCTTTGATTTGCTCACTTGTAAGGCTTGTTAGTGTGATTGTGCAGCATTACAATTATCGTACGCTTCCTTGGAGTAACGTCCATCACAGACAGTGGGCGTAGGACAACTAATCGACAGTCGAGACAAGAATGTCTGGGTGCGATAAAAATTTGATGAAATCGCGGATGATGCAATATTTTTCAAAACCAAAAAATGTCATCATACACCACCAAAATAAATTCATATTACTGCACACCACTGCAAATGACCTAATCGGAAGAAAAATAGAAATCGATTATACCCCGTCACTCCAGTGGGGCGAAAACTCACCATACGGTGAAAGAATTGTATCGTGCCAAACAATTTTTCTCACCAGAATCTATCATATATTTATAAGTCTCCCATTCGTCAATGCTTTGAATATTGTTGTCACCTATGGTCCGGTGTCCCTGATATATATTTAGAGATTATTGATAAAAATTTCAAAGATGAATCTGCAATGTTATTGGTTCTGTCCTGGCGTAACGCAGCTTCGCGGCCCCCTTTCAGAAAATACTTTCATGGTTATTGTTCTGATGAGCTTTCATCTTCGGTACCCAGATTTTAAGAATTTAATCGCAATATTGACGGTAAGGTCTCATCTTACAGTTGAAATGGCTAGATGCAACCGTAAGTTCTATGCTAACATTTTCTTCCATTTCACTTCCTGCTTGTGGAACTCTCTTCCGGTTTCCAAGTCAACTTTGATATTCAAAAAATAAAATGCAATGTCAATCGTTATCTTCTGTCATCTTAATTCTTGTTCTTTAATTGTCCGCTTTCCTTAATCGCATATTTCTCTTACATCCTATAATACTCAGTAACCCACTTGTATCTTAGTGGCTTTATTTCCTTGTTTGGGGTGAAAGAGTTAATAAGAAAAAGGTACATAAAGTTACAATAGCGTTAACATATGATACAGTGTGAGGACAACGCGTTAAAAATAGTTTCACCTGACAAAGTGCAGCTAGAGCTTACATAATACAAATCTTCCCATAATAGGAGTGGAATACTATTTAACCCATAGATGGGAGTGGAGAGGTTGATTCATACCTTTCCCAATGGTCTCTGCGTGTAAATGAATAGAACGAACCGACTGGAATGTGAACACAACTCTCCGATTTTCAATTCCGAGTCGTTATTCATTACACCCCTGCAGATCCAAAGTTACAGCACCAATATTTCCAAGCGTTCACCCACCTACATACTGACGAGACTCGACGTTGCTTAACTTCGGGTATCGTACGAGAACAGGTGTTTCAACGTGATATGGCCGTAAGCCAATTCCTTCAACTTAGCATCGATTGAAAATGGCTTGCAATAGTTGCCGCCTTGAGTATTATAAATATTTACTCAGGATTAGCCAGTTACTATTCTCACAGAAAATGTCGAAGTGCTATGTAACTCGTATTTGAGGTCCGATCACCGAACGCATGCTGTTAATTCGTCCAAGCTCAGCTGTCTGCAAATAACACGGACGAATTGAAATACACCGATCCTATGGAGTCTCTTTCATTCGATCAGCATCCCTTTTATCTATTTGGCGATATAAAATTTGTAATGTCAAAAGAATCCTTCATGTTTTTCTAAAAAATATACTGACATGAAAATTCGACTGGCACTGTGACAGTTTAATGAAGATATTTGATGAACAATATACAGTGGAACTTCGGTTCACGAATTTAATTCGTTCCTGAAGCTCATTCGTAAGTCGAAATGTTCGTAAGCAGAAACTATTTTTCCAATAGGAATCAATGTAAAATGGATTAATCCGTTCTTGGTCCCCCAGATGATTGCTTATTTAAACGTTAACAACAGTACTTTGTGAACAAGTTTATACGTAAACTAATGAAAATCATTAAATCTAAGAAAAAAGAAGAAAAAACGATGCTAAACAGATAAAATATAGGCAAACGCTTTAATTTTATCGTACCTGTATGTAGGAGAGTTGATGGCGTAAGTGGAAAAGAAAGGAAAGAGATGTTATTGTTTGGAAAAGGGGAAGGAAAGACATGATCGTCTCTTTATTTATAAGAAGAGTATAGATCATTGATTTTACCATATGAAACTGAGTAGGAAGAAACAATATCATCATCATAGAGACAATATTATCAACAATTGTTTTTCTCTTAACTTTTCTTTTTCCTTTATAAGTATCACTGCTCGCTTTCTTTGGAGCCATGACTGAGGACTAATGAAGAGAAAGAAAAAAGTAAAGTACAATAAAATTGGGAAAGAAAAGCACAGCACAACACACGAATGTATACAAAATGGCGGTCGACTAAGAAAGGATTCCGTTCGGGTTAACTCGGTTCGGCTTGATAATGTTGTTCGAGAACGGAGATTTTGTTCGATAAACGAGGCATCGATTTGTTCAACATGTGAGACGTTCGAGAACCAAGGATGCACTGTAGTATTATAGTGGTGTAAAATTATCACTACAAGTGTTTTTGTGGGTGGTGTAGTAGATAGCGGCTCGGAATGAGAAATTGTACAACCGAGTTCAAACTCAAGTTGAGTTCATTATATTCACTTATGTGCTAATCGCCCTGGGAATGTTATGAATTTATCTCTTCTCCTTCCAAATTTGGGTAAATAGCCGGACAGACTGAGTCCTATAGCCATGGTTTAGAAGGAAAACTCTGAATTCAACCCAGAGAGAATTAACGTCCGTCAGGCTAGTTTGCCCAAGACTGTTGCTACGGCTGTAGTACATGTACTGTCCCTATAACCCAATTGGGTTACGGGATTCGTGATTTTATCAAGAAGCATGCTTTCAAATGTTGCTTTTGTTGCTTCGGCCGATCGATTGTTCTGCCTTCTCTAGGTATATATATTGCCTAATGTAAGAGAGGAGATATATTTTTCCAAAAATTTAAAAATACGTAAAACATGGTGAAATGAAAAAATACGGGAGATTTCTCGCGTAAATAAATGTACAGAGTAATTGAATAGTAACTCCCTATTTTATGTATGATGGACTCTCCCATCTAGCTATAATCTTTATAAGACGGGAGAATCCATGATAAATAAAATAAGGAGTCACTTTTCAATCACCGTGTAGAATGACACAATTGGGTGAGAATGGAATCATCGGTTTAATACGTGTTGCTGAGAATGAGTTGGTCCGATCAGTATAATTGACGCAATTGGTTTCTCTATGCTGTATCATTCTAGATACATAGGCTCTTATAGTGGGCGTAGAGTAATGGTTAGCGTGGCTAGACTGGTTAATCTTTACAGGATGTCGGACACGAAATTTGATATTATATAATCTAACAAGAGTTAACATATCGTAAAATCAACAGATTTGACTCTTCTTGTTTCTTACAAGCTGTGACCTGAGGATGGCTGCAGCCGAAACGTTCTAAAAAGGTTTTTTTTTTTAATTTTTATTTAGAAGTTTGGCTAATTTCCGTGGGGACTATATTAATAAAACACCATCGTATTACATGCAATATGTTGATTATATAAGATATTTTCTTAAAGCCCAATTCTTATGAATAAAATTTTCGTGAGACGGACAACATTCACGTACATCCAAATAATACAAAAAAAAAAAAAAACTTGGAGAAATCAATGCATTTCCCACACAGGATTTTCTTTTTGTCTGGTTGTAGACATCGCAATGTGAAGGATAAGCCTTCAAAATGACGTGGGAATTTAAATAAAATTTCCACACTTCACACATTATGATTGGCTTAGTAATAGTGATTTTCTAAGCGTAGCTTACATGTGGCACAAGGCCGAAAGTAGGGGGCAAGGTGAGGATCGAACTCACTACTCAGTCGTAATTGTTCTAGCGAGACAAGCTTACTAGCCATTACACCACCTCGAGGCGGCCAGTAGAGATTTTCAAAGCCTAGCTTAGATGTAGCACAAGGAAAATATATGGGACACCCAGTTAGGACCGAACTCACTATTCAGACGTAATTGTTCTAGCGAGACAAGCTTGCTAACCATTACACCACCCAGAGGTGTCTATAATTTTCTAAGCGCAGCTTAGATGCGGCACAAGGTCGAGAGTATGGGGTACCCAGTGAGGATCGAACTCACTAATCAGTCGTAATTGATCTAGCGAGACAAGATTGCTAACCATTACACCACGCCTAAGGTACTTGTTGAGTGGCTTAGTAATAGCGTCACATATTATGAAGATTTGAAAAGCATATACATGTTTTATAAAAGTGGTTCAACTTACCTATAAAAGCAGAAAAGACAGCGCGAATCACATGAAAAAGAAGAAAAAAAAGAAAAAAAGATTAGAAGAAACATGTTTGAAAAGTTTATCAAATTTTAAAACATGGAACTTGCAAAATAAAATAATATCAGGAATGAGCAATGAACTGAACAAAAATTTGAAAGCTTTCAATATAGAAGTGTAATATTATTAATGTTCTTAAGATGATTACGAATGGCAAAGGTATGAAGCAATATATATATATATATATATATATATATATATATATATATATATATATATATATATACGGGACTCAGGGTTAAACATTGGGGATCTGGGGACAGCAATGCAGGATCGAACAGTGTGGAAAGGGAATGTCAATGGAGTTTCGACCAACAAAAGCGAGGTCGAATGATGATGATAATGATGATGACGATGAAGAAAAGGTACGAAGTACAAACTTCTAAAGAAAATATCAGAACTCATTTATAAATGAAGACACAAAGATAACTTCCTTTTATATTACGTAAGACACATAATCAACACAATCCATTAAATTAAATCTAATAAACTTTATTTCAACAACCAAAATTTAGAGGCAAATAAAATGTAAATAAACAATAAAAGAAAGAAAAGAGAGAAGAGAAGTAAAGGCTATGGTTATAAATAACACTAAATAAAAGCATTGGGATGGACAATGATTCGTACAAGATTCCAACCAATTTCTTCACGTTCCAACAAATAGTAGCGAGGTTCAGTTTATACAATAGACCACACGAACGCCGAACTTAATGAAAATCGAACTCAATATCCTATCGATTGTCTGTGAAATTAACTTGTGAACTATCACTGTTTGGTAGGCGTTGGACGACGAAAAGGTTACATGATGTATGATGTGTGAATGATTAATTAACAGAGAGTATAACTGGAATTAATACGTTTTACTTCTTTTTGATATGGTTGGTCTCGTTCGGAAGCGTCTGTACAAATGGCGCACAAAAATCAGAACGAGGCAATAACAAAAGAAGATAGATGATGAAAATCGAAAAGGAAGAGGTAGCAAAGAATAAGCAAGTGAAGAAAAAAGCGAGAAAGACAGACAGACAGACAAAAGAAAGAAAGAAAGAAAGAAAGAAAGAAAGAAAGAAAGAAAGAAAACGTGCACGGAAGAAACGTAATGGAAAAAAAGAAAAATTGGGTAAATAAATAAAGAAGTGAAAGAAAAATAACTGAAAGAAAAACTAAGTGAAAGAAAAACTAGGGGAAAGAAAGAAAAGTAATGGTAAAATGAAAGAAAATATAGAATGAAAATAAATACACCAGGAAAAAGAAAGAAAGTAAGAATAGTAATGAAAAAAAAAGAAAGAATAGAAAAAGTTTAAAGTAAATAAAGAAAAATAAAAAGAATAAAGAAAAAAGAAAGAAAAAATAAGGATAGAAAAAGGGTAAAGGAAATGAAGAAAAAAGAAAGAAAATAAAGAAAAAAGAAAGAAAAATAAGGATAGAAAAAGTAATAAATAAAAGTAAAATCAGCGCAACAGTAATTTAAAATGAATCATAAAAATAATGAAACGCAATTATGAAAAAAAAATGGATATTTCAACAAAAAAGAAATAAAAGCAATATAAACTGCTGAGTACGAATTGAAAAGGTTAAAAACAAGAAAAATATATAATAAAGGAAGCTGGAAAGAAAGAATGAAAGAAAGAAATAACGAAAGACAATTGTGATATATCGCCAATAAGAAGAAGAAAAAAAAACATGGCGTGCTTCAAACCACAGATGAAGAGAATTAGTCGTCTGTCTACGATGTCGTTTCTTCCCGCTCTGAAGTATAGAATCGGACCTTACAATAGCGCCTGGCCGATCCACCTGCAATAGGTCTGTCGGCCGTGTCTCACAGAGTGGAATCAGGCAAGAACCAAAATAAACCGTTCACCTCCAGAATAAACTCAGTTGCGTGTGAATACGACTAATTAACTATGCTTCTAAATACGGTCTACGCCAGCCCTCCAGCGTGTTCAAGTCCATCTTTACATGATCAATCAGCAGAACTACAACAGACGCATATACACACTGACGACATTAAAAGACTCACTCTCTCTCTCTCTCTCTCTCTCTCTGTATATATATATATATATATATATATATATAGAGAGAGAGAGAGAGAGAGACAGACAGACAGACAGACAGACAGACAGATAGATCTAAAGTTTTATATTTTTTATTGACAAATATAATTGGCTTTCATTTCAAATAAACATTGCTCACGGCATCCCATTAATTATGCGATGACAATGAGCTTCTCCTAAGATTAGCTTGCAAAAAATTCAAATAAAATCTAATACAGCGGTCTCATTCAACCCCAGAATTAAGCGGTTCATGTTTGATATAATAATGTTCCCAAAGAAAAAGAGTAGCGATGCCAGCAATTTAGATCTGCCAAAGAAAACCTTTTAAAGGGTTTGCTTTAAGCCAAAAACAGAAAATTCTTGTCTTTCTAAAGAGAATTATTCATGGACAAGAACGAATGTTCTAAACGCCACATAAATGTCATTACAGTCTTCTTTCATGTTCCTTGATCCCTCAGAGATCATGACTCTCCACAACTTCCTATCCTTCGTAGCTCTAAGTAGCGTTTGGTTCCTTTTTATTCCGCCCTGTCCAAATTACTTTCGCTCCCCCACACCCACATCTTCTTATTCTTTCTCTTATCCCTTCGAATATTTGTTGGACGTTAATGCTTTTATATAAATGCTTTCCTCTCTTTGTACGCCATGCCTCTTCAGAGGACATGGGTCTCCACAATTTCCTATCCTTCGAAGCTCTAAATAGCTCCTTTTTGGCTCCTTTTTATTCCGTCCTTTTCAAATTCCTTTCGCTCTTGAATCACTCCCACACACACACACACACACACACACACACACACACACACACATATATATATATATATATATATATATATATATATATATATATATATATATATATGTGTGTGTGTGTGTGTGTGTGTATTAGATAAGAAATCAGTTTCTGGTTGGTGTACTAGTACAACTGGTCACAGTTTAGTGGTAGACTAGATTATAATGTTAATAGTAATATTAGCCGTTTCCTTATAAGGAAACATTCGGCATTTATTGACCGAGAGGCCAGTGCTACTTTCCGTTGAAATTTATAAAATCTTTCTTTTAAAGCAGTTTTTAAAAGCAGTTTTTAAGCAGTTTTTTAAAGCAGTTTTTCAGGAGAATAGATATATCAAATCAGGTAACTGTTATCGCTCTTTCCAGTGTCGGTGGGGTTTCCTTTCTAACCTTTTTTCTTAAAAGTTGCGTGGAATGTCAACATCTGAACTTTCTATTTTCTTCGAGTGATTTGTGCTACCAATTTTATGGTATTATGGTTCCTGTTATTTGGTGCAGTTCTTTGTTTGTGATGCTGTAGCGCCAATCTCCCAACGTTCGAAGATGGATTGTCCTGGCTAAGACCTACAGGATTTATTCACTCAAAGCCATTTTAAATATTGAGAAAGCAGTTGTAGACTAGATGATTGTTTTTTTTTTTTTTTGTTATTTTTTATCATTTCCCCCAAGCGAGGCAATAATTCGACTAAGACGTAAGGGGTTGATGGGAATGAAAGAAAAGGAGAAGACATTACTGAGGGGAAAGGATAATAAAAGAACAGGTTTCAGGTAGACCGAAGATGGCGATTGTAGGTGGTAGCGAAGAACTAAATCTGGAGGGAGTTACACAGGTGAGAAGTACGAGAAAAGAAACTAATGGAATAGAACTTACTCTTAAATCTAGTTAATTCAAAAATAAGAGGATGAGACCTAATTGCTAATCTAGTAGCATGCTTCAATTCACGCGGACGGGGCAACAAGAACAATTGCCATGAAAATGTTTATAGAAAAGACGAGGGAAGCCACGTCACGATGGTGAGCAAGTGAAGAAAGTCGAGATGCCAGGTCAGGATCGATTACATTACAAACACTTTCCTTGACTTTTTTCAAGGATCTCGAGATATATATATATATATATATATATATATATATATATATATATATATATATATATATATATATATATATATATATATATATATATATATATATATAAAGGAGCACCATACCAAATATGGCAGCAATGTTCGATGGATATACAAATGTTAGATTTAGGCAACTAGGGGCGGTGTAATGTTTAGCAAGCTTGTCTCGCTAGAACAATTACGACCGAGTCGTGAGTTCGATCCTCACTGGGGGTCCAATACTTTCAGCCTTGTGTCACATCTAAGCTACGCTTGGAAAATCACTATACAAATGGTAGACTTATAAATGTGCAAGATTCTGACGAGAAAGATTGTCTGGTAAAATACAGTTTAGAACAATCTGAACGATTTTGGCGCCATGAAGAACATCCATATGAAAGCCACTAACCTAGTAAGCCCCAAGACCTCTACGGAAAGTCATAAAGCAATTGGTCTGATATTCTGAAGGTCTACAGCAGTGGCTCCTCAAATTGTTCGGCCGCAATCTTGGAAGATTTCATTTAAAGGCGGGAAAATATTGGAGACTAAAGACGCACAGACAGATGTTTGTTAAAAGTGTATCAAGAGACAATGAATGAAAGACGGACAATCAGATGACCGCAAAAATTACGATATATTAAGGTGCTTTATGGAGAGGGAGGTAGATCAAGGGTAGGATAAAAGAGAGGATGTGACAAAAATATTCTCCGTTGCTTTATGTTTTTGAATGGGAAACCAATTAGTTTTGTTAAAGCATTTATTTGGTCAAGAATTCCAGGAACTAACTTTGTCAGTCATAAACGTATGGGACCTGCTGCTTTAGAATATTTAAAATCTATCTTTCTTCTTTTGCATACTTTCCCTGTCAATCTATTTTGTCTTTTAAACATTGCTTTAGTATATATACCCGAACGCACGTATACACACACACATACATACATATATATATATATATATATATATATATATATATATATATATATATATATATATATATATATATAGTCCCCTCCAAATGTATTGGAACGGCAAGGCCAAATCCTTTGTTTTTGTCGTTCACTGAAGACATTTAGGTTTAAAATCAAAAATGAATATGAGTTCAAAATTTCGGATTTTATTCCTTGAAATTTACATTTAGATGTATTAAACCCGCCGATTTTTCAAGTGGACAAAACTACTGGAACACATGACTGACACGTGTTTCTCGTTGCCCGGGTGTTGTCTTTTAGATTGATTGTTTAAATATTAAATACCTCTAAATGTCTACTCTTGCTTTTAGCCTTGGGTTTCACATGTAAAGACTGCATTTCTTAAAAAGGATAAACTAATATGAAGAAGATGAAGCTGTGTATAGGAGAAACAACTCGATCAGAGCCATTGGACAAACATTGAGCATAGCGAAAGCAACAATTTGGAATGGCCTGAAAAAGAAAGATACGACTGGTGTACTGAGCAACAGACGTAGAGCAGTTGATGACAGAAACATTGTGAGAGCTGTAAGTGTTACGGTTGTTTGAGTATATACAGTATATAACTAGTGAGCGAGTCAGAATGACTTATTTCCCTTTATAGTCGACCAATAGAAGGTTGACCAATCAGAAGCCGCTGAACATTGTATTCGTCGTGTATAAAGGCGGCCATCTTTGTTTTCCCACCGGAAGGACCAGAGGAAACTTGTCCGGCGAACAGGACAGACGGAAGAACTACGCTCTGCTACGATATCCACTGCGAACCTGCACTACGCTTTCCTACTGTCTCCGAAATATTCACTGCCAACCTCTGGATTCTATACTCGAGGACGACCGTCATGAAAATGTCTAACAGTAAGTCCCAAAACAACAGTCATTGACGTTACAAACAACCTCTGCGGAGCAGGGGTGAAGGTTTCAAAATCTACTGTTTAAAGAAGACATCGAGAACAGGAATATAGAGGCCATATCACAAGTTGAAAAAATTAGCAATAAGGATCGGAAGGCCAGGGTGGAATTTGCAAGGAACTACAGAAATGAATAAGATTTTAGAAGAACGTTTTATGAACTGATGAGACCAAGATTAATCTTTACCAAAGTGATTGAATGACCAAAGTGTAGAGAAAGAAAGAATCTACTAATTGTCCAAAGCTTACAAACTCGTCTGTGAAGCATGGTGGGGGCAGTGTCTTGGCTTGGGCTTGTATGGCTGGTTCTGGAACAGGCTCATTCAAATTTATTGATGATGTAATTCATGATGGTAGCAACAGAATGAATTCAGAAGCGTTACAGAAACATATTCTCTGACAATTTACAAAGAAATGCATCGAAACTAATCGGGAGGAAGTTTATTATGGAGCAGAACCTAACACATGACAGGAATTCCTGAGGCGATAAAAGTGAACAATTTTAGACTGGCCAAGTCAATCATCGGGCCTTAATCCAATGGAGCATGTTGCTCAACTGCTTTCACGAGAGCCTGTACTTTATAATGCTCCATAAGTTTTCTATGGGATTGAAGTCAGGACATTGAGGCGGCCATGTCACAACACTCACCTGCTTCTCATCAAAGTATTCCTTCATCAATTTTGATTTGTGACAGGGAGCATTATCCTGCATAAAAATGAGCTTGGTGGGGTCGATTTGCAACCTTTGAGCAGAAGGGAGCAGACAAGAATCTAAAAATCTCTTGTATTGCTCGCTCCTCAGGGTCTTTTCAATAGGTTTTAAGAAACCAGTTCCATGAAAAGAAAAGCATCCCCAGAACATTATACTGAACGGATGCTTGACAGTACTTACTGCTAAATTTAAAGAGCTTTCAAAGCTTCTTCTTCGGATTTTAGATCGCTTATCCTTTGAATTTAGCTCAACTTTCGTTTCATCGGGGACGAGAACATTTAGTAAAAAAAAAATCAGGTGAGTCACTTTTATCGAACAGCACTGTATATATATATATATATATATATATATATAATTTAGACATACTATGCCTATTTATTTTATTTTTAATCTTTTCAAGTCGACGAATTAATTGAATTAGTTGCTGTAGAAAATTAATCTTTAAAAATTCAAAAATTGTCTTTCAAATAATTTATATATATAAAATATATATTTATTTTTAATAATAATAATGATAATATATATATATATATATATATATATATATATATATATATATATATATATATTCCCAAGTACTTTCAGTGTCATCTGAGACCATCTTCAGTGGGTTCAAATATCTGTGGACGTGTATACAGTAGCACTGTAAATTCAAAATAATTTTTCCTTTGTTCGTTTCACACAACCGCGTCTCAAATTCAAATTTATTAATTATTCAAAGGAGGTAACATGTATTTTTTAAAAGGAAAAGATTTTTAATGATAATATTTTAATTTAGTATTTTTATATAAAACATTGCTGCTACAAATATTTAAGAACTTTTTCCTATATTCATAATTGATTTTACTTATTTTTGGCTTTAATTCTCTGATATAAATGGCTTCTAGGATTTTAAGTTTTTGCTTATTATTTTGATAGAGTACTGATGTATTTTCAACTAATGTCTGTCTATACTGTGAATGTAGACATGAGTGTTCCTTTAAATGCTCTAAGATTGAACTATGCCCATCCAAGTGAAACGTAACCCTTCTCGTCAGCACCATTGTTGTAAAACCAACTTATGCATTAACATTTTCATAAACGATGCGATGTCCCAAACGACATTTATATTGATATCGGATATTGGTCTTTTGTAAGTTGACGGAGAAGAATTGTTTTGGGCGACTAGTTTAGTTGTATTAAATAGACTGGTTGCCAATCACGGCTAGAATGTCCGGTCTTTCTTGACAGCTAGAGGAAGTAGAGACGGATTTATCCCTTTACCAAGAGTGTTTCTGCGAAAATGAATGTAACCAATTCGCCTGATTTTTCTTTCTGGGATGCTAATCCTTGCACTAACAACGTAAGTGCAAATTACCGCATTCTGAAGAAAGAAAGAAAGAAAGAAAGAAAGAAAGAAAGAAAGAAAGAAAGAAAGAAAGTGATGAAACCAATTACCTTCATCAGAGCCGGTAATTTCAAGTCTAAGCTTTTATTTTTTTTTATTTCATCGCAATCAAGGAGATAAAGTCACTAAGCTGTAAGGAGTTACTGAGAGTGAAAGTGACAGCGAGGACAATAAAAGAACATGATTCTCGGAGACAGAAGATAACGATTGATGTTACATTTATATTTTGAAAAGAAAGCAGGAAGCTGAAAGAGTGTACGACAAGCGAAACAATTATCGTTAAACTTATGGTTACAATTTGCAATTTCATCAGTGGAATCATGAGACCTAAGTGCCAGTGTAGTACTGCACTTCAATTCGTAATGTCGGAGTATCAACAAAGAAGGCTCATCAGAAGAGTTCGCGCGAAAATATTTCTAGAAGAGGCTAAAAGAAGCTTCAACTGATGATGAGATCCAGGTCAGGACCGATAACTCGGCCGATATTAATTCTTCTTAGTCATCATTATTATTTTATTTATTTTGTTTACAAGCCACATATTCGGCATTAAATAACCGACGGAGTTGATATGCTCTTAAAACAGAACAAACAATTGATTATATTTTGGAGACATTTCACCCCAAGCAAGGCGATATAGCCACAAAGATGTAACGAGTTATTGAGAGTGAAAGAAATAACAGGGTTCAAGGAGACAAATGATAACGATTTATATTTTTTAAAGATCGTATTTGACAGAGAAACAGGAAGAGAGTTCCACAAGAGAAAAATTCGGGTAAAGAAACTAATAGAATAGAAAATACGATTACAACTAGCAATTTCAGCAGTTAAATTATGAGACCTAGCTGCCAATCTAGTGCTGCGCTTAAATTCGTGTAGTCGAGGTACCGAAGAGGAAAACTCACCAGCACAATTACTGGGAAAAATATTTATAGGAAAAGCATAGAGAAGTCGCGTGGGAAAGTGAATGAAGCTTAAATGCCAGGTGAGAACCGATAACATTTCAGATTCCTCCGCGTGTTTGTCCACAACCTGTGTACGTGGCTCGTACCGACGGTCTACAGATGTGCCAGTGGGACAGTGACGCGAGACGGACGACTGACGCCTGTTATAGTGCGTCGAGGCTGCCAGAAGATTCTCAAACACAGGGTTGGTTTACAGCGTCCCGGCTTCGTTTTCCACCAAACGCTATTCTTCTCAGCATGATCGGCAGTCGAGAAAGAAATCGACATTTAATCACGAATCTTACAGCCCAATGACGGAGCCAGCTTTCCCGGGGACCTTCTTGTCTCCTCCTGACCCGTCTCGTCCTTTTCAGGGACACCCTGACAGAGAGACAGATGGAACATTTTCCATCCTTATTTATTCAAAGAATTAGACACTCAAATTGCTTGTTCTCTCTTTCGGAAAAGGGAAGTTAGTGGGATGGTGACGAGCAATGTATTTATTTATTTATTTATTTTTGTTTTATTTATTTATTTTTATTTTTATTTATCTGTTAATTTTATTATGTTTTATTTTTTTTTTTTAGTCATTTATTTATGTATTTTTGTCTTAATTGTTTGAAATCAAGGAGGTTTTTAAATTAAAGAAAAGGATAGAATGAATGCATTTGACTCATAATTGTAGAAGTGGAAACAACAAAATAATAATAATAATTGTAATAATAATAATAACAACAACAACAACATTAATAACGGTGTTCCTGATGGGTTGGAGGAGAGGTCAAATTTGCCAACATGAAATGAATTAAATTAGGAAGAATTTTCAATGGCGGCGATGAAGGAAAAGGGAGCGTTTTGTGTTGTGTCTTAAAGGAGTTCACCCCTAAGAAGCGCTCATTTTATTTTATTTAAAAAATAGAATTCGGTAAAAAGGGAAAATGGATGAAAATAAATAAATAAATAAAAATGGAATTGACGTTGGAAATGAAGAAACAAATGGAGAATTGAATGAAATATAAAAAAAAATAAATAAAGTAACTTCAGCTTGAATGAAATATGATGATGAAGAAAGAAATAATCGAGGGTTTGGGTTGTTCGTCGATTAATGACTCACAGATTAATAGATAAAATATTGATGCTGAATTGAATAAAAAAAAAAGATCCTACAGAAATGAAAGTTTTTTTTTAAATATGAAAAAATTAAAAAAAAAAAAAGATTATGTAAATAATTGAGGCGGTGGGCTTATTTAAATTTATTCCAAGACAATTGAATCAGAAATCTTAAAAAAAAAAAATATGTAAAAAAAAAAGACACGTGCAAATGGAGAAAAAAAATGTCGGTAAGAGAAAAAGATGAAAGAAAAAAAGGAATAGAGAAAGAGAGATGAAAAAAGGAAAAAAAGAAAGGAGAAAGCAAAGAAAGAAAGAAAAAAAATGAAAACGATCAAAGAAAAATTCAGGAAAAAGAAAGAAGGAAAAAAGAAGAAATAAAAAGAAAAGGGAAAAAGAAAATAAAGAAAGAAATATTAAAGAAAGACAAACTAAAGAATTTAAAAAAAAAAAAGGAAAAAAAGAAAAATTGAAAGAAAAAAAGGTGATAAATAATTGAAGAAAAAAAGAAAAAAAAAACAAAAAAAAAAAAAAAAATAAATTAAAGAGCGTGAAAAGCAAAGAAAAAGAAATCAAATAAAAATCAGACGAAAACGAAAAGAATAACACACTGGAAATGTAAAAGAAAAAAAAAACAAAATGATATAAACCAAAGAAAAAGTTCAAAGAAAGAAATGGAAAAAAGAGTGAAAAGAGGAAATATAAAAATAAAGAAACGAAGAAAAAGAACAATGTCAGGAATGAAAGAAATAGAATATAATGGAAATAATTGAAAGAAAGAAATATGAAAATATATGAAAATAAATTAATCAGCGTGGCATAAAAGAAAGAAAGAAAGGAAGAAAAGAAAGAAAAAGAAGACAAGAAATTTGGAAATTGGAAGGAAGGAAGGAAGGAAGGAAGGAAGGAAGGAAGGAAGGAAGGCATAGATAAAGAGAGAAAGGAATAAAGGTAAAACAATATAAAACATTAGGGTCTGAAGAGAAAGAAGACGCGAACGAAAGAATGAAGGAAAGAAAGAAAGTAAGGAAAAGTAAACAAAAAGAAAAAAAAAAAAAAAAAAGAAAAAAAAAGACAAAGAAAGAAAGAAAGAAAGAAAGAAAAACAAACAAAAAAGAAAGAAAGAAAAAGAAGAAAAAGTAGACAAAACATTCGGAACGCGGAAGGAAGGGAATAAGGAAGGGGGGGAAGAAAGTAAGGAAATTATTGGTAAAGAAAGAAAGAAAAACAAACAAAAAATAAAGAAAGAAAGAAAGAAAGAAGAAAAAGATGACAAAACATTAGGTACTTGGAAGGATGGAAGGAAGGAAAGAAGGAAGGAATGCATCGATAAAGAAAAAAGAATGTAAAGCAGTATAAAACAGGATTTGAAAAGAAAGGAAGGATGGAAGGAAGGAAAGCATAAATAAAAAGGGAAAGAAACAAAGGTAAAACAGTATAAAACATTAGGATTTGAAAAGAAAGAAAGAAAAAAGAAAGAAAGAAAGAAAGCACAGAACAGAACAGAACAGAAAAAAGAAGGAACTAAATATACCGCAAAATGGAGCAAGGAAAATAACCCAATAAATGAAAAGAGAAAGAGAGGCTTAAAGAGTGATTGATTGTTAGAGAGAAAAAAAAGAAGATAAAAAGATTCAATGAGTGAATAAAGAAAACGAGCAAAAAAGAAAGAAAGAAAGAATGAATGAACGAAAATAAAAATTGAACGAGCAAACAAACGAAGTAAAGAAAGTAAGAAAGAAAATTAGAAAGTAGGCAATGCACAAATAAACAAAAGTAAAATAATTTAGCACTAAGAAAGAAAGAAAGAAAGAAAGAAAGAAAGAAAGAAAGAAAGAAAGAAAAATTGTTTGAATAAAAAGAATGTTAGGAATTTTGAATAATCGGAATTGGATTTGTTGGAAGAAGAATTTAAATTTAATGTATATTCTATAATTTAACCGCAATTAATAACGTTTTATGGTGTCAAATACAAAAAAAAAAACAAAAAACATGTCTTACTGGACATATCAGAGCGGATGAAAAAGTTAGTTTTCTTTCTGGGAAGTCGGGTGTTCGATCCTTACATCATTGTAAGTCTCTAAGTCATTGTAAATGTACACCGACTTCAATATATCAAAGAGATTTAATGCATGAAAGCAATCTTTCCTTCATACCATTCACTCATAGTCGAAGTAAAGCATTTCATAAAAACCTTAAAAAAATACTAAAATCTGATTAAAAAAATTCTAGTTATTAAATTCTGTTTTCAAAGGTTGATATAAAACAGTGTACTTATGTATAAACATATTTGATTTTATTATAATTTTTTCGACATTCACCTGAAGAAGTCCGGAGAATACAACAGCTGAAACGTTGTGATAAATATGGCAACAAAGTTGAGGACGTTAGTCCGAACAATGTAAATAGTGTACATAATATCTCATCTCAGAAATATAGACAGATACTTTAAAACAACGCTACAAATTTAAAAAATGACCGGGGGTATCAACAAAACTATCGAGTAGTTCGTTGATAATCCTGGACGATTCCGATGCAGACCTCATAAGGAGAAATCGAAGAATGTGTCTCCTCGACTTTTTGTTCAGTCTTGATAAAGATTGGAATCTTTAAAAAATAATTGCATTTTTGTTGCTAAGCTATACCATTTTTAACCATTCTAGAAGCGAGGAAGTGTAGGAAATCTTGGTCCTAAATTTAGTGTCAGAACATTAAAAGGACAACTTAAGTTTCTGATTGGCCACGGATAAAATAGCATAGGTAAAAATAACTTGGTCACAACATAAGATTCTAGTTATTAAATACTGTTTTCAGAGATTGATATAAAACAGTGTACTTATGTATAAACATATTTGATTTTATTACCAGCAATGCATTTTTGGAAAAAGGTAAACAGCGCTGTTAAGTATACTGTGCAACCTGTTTCATAATTGAAAAAAATGTTTATAATAATAATAAAAGAGGAAGGAAAGAAGGAAGGAATGCATCGATAAAGAAAGAAAGAATGTAAAGCAGTATAAAACAGGGTTTGAAAAGAAAGGAAGGACGACCATATTGGCCGAAACTAGTCGAGGAATCTAAATGAAATAATAATAAAAACGAAAGAATATTAATATACAACCCAGTGTGTCTGAAGATTTTAAAAAAGCCAACTCTTAACAATAATCGAAACAAAATACATGAAGACCAACGAATGCTGTACGATCCAAGTGAACGGTAATAATAGCATCGGTAACAACGGCACGGTTAAATAGCACAGGTAAAAATAACTTGGTCGCAACATAAGATCCTAGTTATTAAATAATGTTTTCAAAGATTGATTTAAAACAGTGTACTTATGCATAAACATATTTGATTTTATTATATTTTTTTTATAAATTTAAAGGGTATAAACTTACATGAAGAAATGGTGGCAAAACAATTCTACTTATTTTGCTAATATATATATATATATATATATATATATATATATATATATATATATATATATATATATATTTAATTCAAAAACCTAATTTTATTTGCCGATAGCGTATATTTCAATTAACTTAATTTTCCTATTTTTTCACTTTTCCATTTTTATTCTTGCCATACTTACCAGTGCTATTATTGTCTAAATTCACTACTCTCGATTAGCCAGACAAGCGTTCTAGGTAAGACGATAAATTATGTTCGACAGCAAGGCCCCTGATCAGGGGATTTTGAGGAGCGTGGAACCACATCTTAATTGCTGGTGTTCCCAGGTCCACCTTGACCCGGGGTGGTAGCATCTGTTAGGGCCCCAGCTATGGGCAAATAGTTAACCCATAAACTGGGGTCAAAAACACTCTGAAATAAGTTTTAATACCATCAATAAACTTTTAAAGGAAAAATTATTACCAGCAACATATTATTACCAGCAATATATTTTTGAAGAAAAAAAATATTACCAGCAATAGATTTTAAAAGAAAAAAAGATTACCAGCAATGCATTTTTGGAAAAATATTACCAGCAATAAAAATTTAGTCGGTATTAAATAGCCCATTGAGGGAGATATGCCGTAAAACAAAACAAATCAAACCAAAGCAAGCCAGACAAGTTTAGTAATGTTTGACTGAACATAGACGAAAACAACGTTCCCACGTTTTGTTTTTGAAGGCACACTTGGAATCATGTTTGAAGTTGAATACATATACTTTCAGAAGGAATAAGATTTTTATGCACGACGCCATATTCAGCGAAGTTAATGAAGACCTGGATGAAATGAGTTTCAAGACATTCGTTCGAAGCAGGGTCTAGCTTGTTCGCCCGAAATTAACCCGATCGAAAAGTTATGAAAAAGAAATGTTTACAATGACTGACAGCATTTTAATGACAAGGATAAACATTCGAGCGCTGTGATGTATACTGTGCAACCTGGTTTCATAATGGAAAAAAGCAACAACAATAAAAAAAAATATTAGAACATCATCGGACTAAAGTGATGTTTATATTGATGTAACTACACATGCGCATGAAAGAGAGGAACGCTGGAATTTTAAACTTCTAAATCCATTTTTTTTTAATATGTGTTTGGATGTGTAGTCTAAACAATTTAATGTAGTTTCTTTTTCATTTTGACTATATTTTTATCCCTTTTACACCCCACGTCTTGATGACAAAAGATCTGACATGAAAGGTGGAAATGTTGTAAGTATCTGGACGCAATTTACTGTGAATGATCTAGCAATTCAAGCACTTTCTATACAATTTCATCCAAATAAATTGCTTCCTCTTTTAATTAAAGTATCATTATTTTAATCAATATTATATATGCAGTACAATAATTGATTTGCCAGTTGTAAATTTACTTTGGATGTTTATTGATTTTCCTGACATTGTTCTAGTATATAAAAATGGATATATCATATATATGTAGTTCACTGCTAAAAGCAAGCAGAAAATCTTTTTTTCTCCTGATGATGGCCATATTGGCCGAAACTAGTCGAGGAATCTAAATGAAATAATAATAAAAACAAAAGAATATTAATATACAATTCAGTGTATCTGAAGATTTTAATTTTTTAATATTTTTTACTTTTCAATACATACATACATACATACATACATATATATATATATATATATATATATATATATATATATATATATATATATATTGGATTATATTATTTTTAATCTGTTTTAACAAGATTGTAAAAAAAAAGATTGTAAAAAATATTAAAAATAATGGAAGCCTTAATAATAAAAAAGAAAAAGCCAACTCTTAACAATATTAATTACGAACAAGGCCACAATGTGCTAACCGTTTTCGGAAAATAAAACACCTCTATAACACATTAAAGGCATGCACATAACACTCACACAGACGTTTAAACTAAAAAAATAAGATCAACCTTTTTAATGGGTAAACGTATAGCCGAAACGCTCGGAACTATAGAACATTTGTACAATTTCTACACACTCTGTATCCAAAAAAAAAGCTCTTGTTCGAACAGAAGAAAAAATTAAATAAAAAAGCTTAACCGTAGTACCTTGTCTGTCATTTTAATGAAACATGCATAAGTGATGGATTGCTGCCTAAATATACAATATATATATATATATATATATATATATATATATATATATATATATATATATTTTTTCTATTTGCTTCTTCATAGATTTACACTCTGACAGATATTAAGGGAATGTCATGCATAGAAGGTAAGTAGTTCTATCGGTGGGCCCTGGTTACGTTTGATTTATGTTAAGAAATCTGGGAAACATTAATAAAGAGGGGGGGAGAGATTGAGAGATGGGCGAATAAGTGTGGGATGGGTAATTTTGAATAAGATGGATGTACCAAATGCGACACTGGTGATAATGATGGGGGCTAAACCTGCTGATGACAAAAGCATCCAGTTGAAGATAACATGTTCGTAAGAGCACATTGTTTACACACATGTGTTAGACGAGGCAAAATGTTTTTACGGTACCTTACATAAATTCGGTTGTCTGTTTACATGTGTACGGGACAGGCAGGGGGAGGATGAGCATGGGGAAGAGCAGCGAGAGCGTTCAGTCCAAGGGTAGAAGGAGAAAGAAAGAAAGAAAGAAAGAAAGAAAGAAAGAAAGAAAGAAAGAAAGAAAGAAATTAAGGATCGATGAAGGGTAGTATAAAGTGAGAAAGAAGTGGGATCGGAAAAGCAGTATAAGGTGATAGGGATTTGAAATGAAAGAAAGAAAGAAGGAAAGAAAGAAAAAAAAGAAATAAAATTATAAATAAAGAGAGAAAGAAAAGAAGGAAAAAGTAGACAAAGGGTTTGAAACGGAAGGAAGGAAGGAAGGAAGGAAGAGGTAAACAGAGATAAAGTGAAAAAGAAAGTGAAAAGCAGAATAAAACTTTATGGGTTTGAAAAGTATGCGAAACTTGAAAAGAAAAAATGAAGAAAGGAATGAAAGCAGAAAGAAAGAAAGAAAGAAAGAAAGAAAGAAAAAGAAAGAAAAAAAAAGAAAGAAAGAAAGGAAATGAAAGGAGGAAAAGTAGACAAAGGCTTCGAAACTTAAAATGAAAGAAATAAACAACGGAAGGAAAGAAGGAAGGAATAAAAAAGGAAGGAAGGAAGGAAGTAGTAGAATATAGATAAAGTGAAAAAGAAAATGTATAGCAAAATAAGAAGTTACGAGTTTGAAAAGAAAGAAAGAAAGAAAGAAAGAAATTAGACAGAGGCTTCGAAACTTAAAAAGACATAAATAAACGAAGGAAGGAAGGAAGGAAGGAAGGAAGGAAGGAAAGAAGGAAGGAAGGAAGGAAGGGAAGAATGAAGTAAGAAGTAAATTACAGATAAATCGAAAAAGAAAGTAAAAAGCAGAATAAAACGTGACAGGTTTGAAAAGAAAGAAAGAAAGAAAAAAGAAAGAAAGAAAGAAAGAAAGAAAGAAAGAAAGAAAAACACAAAGAAATCGAGAAAAGAAACCAGGAAAAAGTAGACAAAAGTTTTGGAAATTGAAAAGAAAGGAAGAAAGAAAGAATGAAAGACAGAAAAGTATAACGAAAAAGCAGAACAGTGTATAAGAAATTTGAAGAGAAAGAGAAAAAAAAGAACGTAAAAAAAATGAAAGAAACCCATATAAATTCCTGTCCAGTAGCATGTTTACAAAGCCCGGCTTTGAGAATTCTTTCGGCTTTACCCAAATTCGCTTCTCGGCCGTCAATGACCTTCAAATACCAAAAGAGTCAACTATTCAAAAGAATGAACTTTTTGCACTTGGAAATTTATTTAAAATCGGCAAATTTTCTCATTCCTCATTACTCAGAAGATAATTCCGGCTTTCGGATTCATAACAATTCTATCCACCCATCTGTTTATCAGAAGAAAAAAATATTCCTCTTTTTTTTTCTTCGCTACAAATTTCAATTCATATTTTTACCTTAACGATTTTAACGTTTTAACCCTTCCAATACTCAAATTGCTATACGGGTTTCTACATGAACCCTTTTAATTGTAATTTCATACTACCAGTGTCACAATAATGTCAAATTCTCATTCTCTTTTTACTCCCAGTAACCCCTTGCATCCTAATACCATTATCGCCTTGCTTGGAATAAAATAATAATAATAGTAATTAATGACCATCTTGCATGAGGGTGCACGGTCTTATAATCCAAGGAATATAAAACTCGGCATGACAGGGGGGACTAATAAATATGTGCACTGGCAAATCCGGAACTTTTATGGGAAGCAACTTTATAAAAAATTGGTATGAACACCACCCAGACCCGGCTACAGACATAGGACCTGTAACAATTACATCGGACTTTACAATACACACAGACTGAACACTTAGAGCTAATTATCCAGACATGGCGATCTATGACCACAAAAACAGAATGTGTTTTCTAATTGACATAGCAGTTCCTGCAAATTGTAATGCCGGTTTGAAGACCTTCCAAAACCTATCAAGACTCAAGGATCTTGAAGTGGAAGACTCAAAAAAGTGGTACATGAAGACGTCATTAATTCCAATTGTGGTTGGGGACCTGGATTTGATTGGAAATCGTTCTATTAAACTCATTGGATTCCTGGCAGCTCATGCCATAAATAAATACAAAAGATGTTGTCACAAGCAGTGCTCAGACCTTAAGAATGGATTTAGCTACGTTTTATTGTTTTATTTTTTCTTAGATAAATGTGCAGAGGAAAATGTCTTGAAGCCATTTATGATGTTTGGCTTCTGGCCGGAAGCCGAAATGAAATGTGTTTACAACAGAAAACAAATAATAATAATAATAATAATAATAATAATAATAATAATAATAATAAAGAGGCCCCCATATCTGCACTGGAAAATATGCAACGTTTACGGGAATTAAATCACAAAAAATGATATGAACATCACCCAGTCCCAGTTACAGTGATAGGACCTGTAACAATTCTATGGGACTTTTCAATATACACAGACCAAAAAATCAAAGTTAATTGTCCAGGCATTGTGATCAAAGACCACAAAAACAGAATGTGCTTTCTTATTGACCTGAAAGTTTCTGCAGATTGTAATGTATCTTTGAAGATCTTCGAAAAACTATCAAGACAGTCCACACCTTACGAAGGGCTTTATCTATGTAAAGCATGTGGTTTATTGTGTCTTTTTTTTTAATTGGTCAGTGGAAAATGATACCATTTTTAACCTTAGATCTATGGGCGGGACCCGGAAAGAAATGAGTACACACCAGAAATCAAAGGAAATATAATAATAATAATAATAATAATAATAATTCCAGTTGTAGTTGCAACCCAAGGACGGATTGAAAAAGGGTCCTATAGACATACTGAAACCAATCCTGGTAGCCAATGCCTTAAAGAAATACAAAAAACTGTACTCACAAGTACGGCTCACATATTACGAAGAGCTTTATCAATTTAAAATGCGTGTGGTCTTAGATTAGCATTATTTTTTTTTGTTTTTGGAAGATGTCAAGAAACCATTTCTGAGCTTAGGTCTCTGGTTGAGGCCCAGAAGGAAATGTTTAAACGATCTTGTATCCGATTGCACGATGTTAACATCCGTTGATTAAAAAAATTTAGTATGATAGATTGGGTCAATATCTGCACTGGAAAATATGCAACTTTTCCGGGAAGGAAACTTCAAGAGACTAGTATGAACATCACCCAGACCCCGGTTACAGAGATAGGACATGATAACCTAATTTTATAAGCGGACTTTATATAAATATGGGTTGCACGGAAGACCGACAGAATAATCAAATCTAATCCCACCAAACCTGACATTCAATACATTTTGTTAATCAAAGTCCACAAAAACATAATGTCAGAATTTCTCACTGATATGGTAATCAAAGTCCACAAACATAATAGATTTTAATGTCCCTGTAGATTTTAATGTACCTTGGAAGATCTTCAAAAAACTATCGAAATAAAAGGATCTTCAAATAGAAATCTCAAAAATAGATCACATGAGAACATCAATAGTTCTATTCGTAGTTGGAGTCCTCAGATTGAGTGGGAAAGATTCCAATAAACTCATTGAAGGAATCCCCGGTAACCCATGCCTTAAAGAAATACAAAAAATTGTATTCACAAGTACAGCTCACACCTTACGAAGAACTTTATCCATGGAAAATGTGTGATCTTAGATTTAAAAAAAAATGAATATGTCATGAAGTCATTTCTGACCTTAAGTTTCTGACTGGGGTGATGTGTATACAACAGAAATCAAAGGAAGTAATAATAATAATAATGATAATGATAGAGTTACACGCCTTTCTGCATTTGTAACGATCTTTCTGATATCATTCTCGTCCCAAATAATAATAATAATAATAATAATAATAATAACAATAATGATGATAATAATAATAATAATAATAAACCGCTTCATGGCCAATACTCTGCCCATACCAAACAAGCTGACGTAGACAAAACCCGTACCCATCAGTGGCAACGAAGTGCAGGGTTGAAAGCGGAAACTGAAGGTTTTATTCTTGCTGCGCAGGACCAATGCTTGCTAACTAGGAATTATCAAGCGCATATACTAAAATATTGTGTCAGCCCAAAATGCAGATTCTGTGATAAATATCCAGAAACGATTGATCATCTTGTATCAGGTTGTACGGTGTTGGCACCCACTGAATATAAAACTCGACATGACAGAGTGGGCCAATATCTGCACTGGAAAATCTGCAACTTCTACGGGAAGGAAACTGAAAGAAACTGGTATGAACACCACCCAGACCCGGTTACGGAGATAGGACCTGTTACAATTCTATGGGACTACACAATACACACTGACAGAAGAATCAAGGCCAACCGCCCAGATATTGTTATTAAAGACCACAAACAAAAAAACGGTGCCTCCTTATTGATATGGCAGTCCCTGCTGACTGCAATGTATCTTTGAAGATATTCAAAAAGTTGTCAAAATACAAGGACCTTGAAATAGAAATCTCGAAAATGTGGCATATGGGAACATCAACAATCCCTGTTGTAGTTGGAGCCCTAGGACTGGTTGGAAAAGATTGCAGTAGACTAATTGAAGGGATTCCTGGAAGTCCATGCCTCAAGGAGATACAAAAACTTGTTCTGACAAGTACAGCCCACACCTTACGAAGGGCTTTAT
>CAHIKZ030000198.1:802500-915000 GCA_903632075.3 Acanthosepion pharaonis
AGCGCTTTTTCGTTTAATTTTTCTTTCTTCTATCAAGTTCATACCATGCTGATTCTGGGGTTGCTTTCAAAGTTTTGAACTGTAGTGTATATATAATACTTAAAAAAATAGTTTAATAGGTAACACTAAAATATTATATTGCAATGCAAAGAACGACTCAAAATTCTAGAAGCTATTATAATATAAAATACACAACAAACATTAAATAAAATTTCTTTCTTTATCGCAGGGGTCGACAACCTTTTACTGACTATGTGGCGACTTTAAAATCATTCAGTGGGCCAACAGCATACGTAATTTTATACAAGTCAAAGTCAATATATTTCTTTTACAATATATTTTATATAGTAATATATACATAGAATAAAGCTGTTTTAAAAGTTTGTTTTTTTTAAGTTTTTATTATTAATTGGCGTTTAACAGCTAAATATCTTCTTTGCGTTGTAGTAGTTAATGGTTCGGACTTCGTCATGTCATTTGCGGCTGCGTGCCATTAGAAATTCCTTGACGTGCCAAGTGTTGCACGCGTGCCATAGATTGCCGACTCCTGCATTATTGGAGATGTAATATTGAAGTGTGGATACAAAAAAAATAAAATAAAACAAAAATGAAAAAAAAAAAAACACGAAAATACCAAGTATAAAACCTCGATATATGTTTTTCGTAAATTTAATTTCGCCGTTACACATTTGTACATTACAACACTTGTACATCGTTATAATGGGGCCTCACATCAATGAGGGGGATGGTGTGCAACTGAAACCGTTGAGAGGAAGGCCCCGAAACGGTGCACATTCTCTCCTGATGACCCCAGTTTAAATATAAATTCGAGAGGAACACATCAAAATTCAGTGAAGTCATATGCCGTAGTGAAGCTCGGTGGAAGTGTCATTGGCATGAGGAGCATTACACATTCAGCTCGCTTCAGGTGAGTTTCAATTACTTTCCAGTAATTTCCTTTTTTCCGTTTGACCGTTGTAGATGACGTCATCTTTAACTGACTTAAATTCTAACACCAGCAATCTGAAAATGCCAGATTTTCATCAAATCTTTCCCGCATAAGATACTAATCAGTCACAATTCTTGACAATGACTGCGAGAGTCGAACGTACCCAAATGTAACAAAATAAAGAAATTAATTTGGACACTGTATTAACATTTTTAATCCCGGTGTAAAATACACACACACACACGTGTGTGTATGTGTGTGTGCGTGTGTGTGTGTAGTCCTATATTTTTCTTATTGGAAACATTATTTTTACTGGAGAAACGACTTTTAAGGGGCGTTTATTATTTCGTCTAGCGGCCTCCGCATTCGAGAAATCGTAATAAGTATTGTACAGAATTCAATACAAAGAAAGACTTAAAATTTTGTAAGCCGTTGTAATACAAGGGAAGCAGAAATATGAAGGAGGAGGTTGTAAATTGAAGAATGTATAATTGAAAATAATATCTTGAATATTCACTTTGGTCGTTATAAATGAGGTCACGTTTAAGTGACCTGTTCAGTTTGGTCGTTGTAAGAGAGGTCACGTTTAAGTGACCTGAAATTAGTTCCAGCAAACGAGGAAACACCGGAATTAGATGAACAAATTTTCACGGAGAGACCAAACACGTAATTCTTGATAACGACAATAGGGAGAGTCAAAAGTACTGGGGGTGAAAAAAAAAAAATAAAGACTTTGCGAAGTTTACCAGATTTATTCTGACATAAAACAACTAATTCAGAAATTTAGAAAGAATTAATAAAAATTAAACAAACGGATCTTGTTGGTATTAGCACAAATTTCAGTGTGTGCTGGAGGTGGAGGGTTGGGTCCCCCGGGGCCTCCCTTTGATCAAATGTATCTTGGCGATGTGGCCTCCATCTTCTGGCTTTCTCCTGCTATATTTTAGATAGGAGTCATTCCCTTGTTCAAATTTTAACTTAATTTAAATCAAAAGGAAAAAAAAAAGATTTTCAGTGCCTCCACGCCCCGGGGACGCCCTTTGATCATCATGAAATATACTTATCCAAGTACTCTAGAAATCATTCCCTTGTTCAAATTTAAGTTCAAATTTATATCAAAGGTAAAAAATTTTCAGTGGGAGGTTTGTACCCACCGGCAACCCCTTTTGATGAAAATAAAATATACATATGACAAATGTAACCGATTTACGTGTCGACACAGCACCATCTACCCAAGACTTTAATTAAAATTAATAACTCAAAAGCCAAAGATTTGCAGACATGCTTATATAGACATCATTTTTCCTTGTTTAGTGTGAGGAAACCGTCCCCAAGTTTTGTAAAAGGATGTTTGATACATCGTGTATATACATATATATATCGTGGCCTGACCATTGCGTCTAGCATGAAACAGACTCTCGCCTCTAAGTGTTGACTTCAATGTTCAATTTTATATTTCCATACGCTCTATCTCTGATATTGAGCACTTTATCCCATAAATATAGCACACCCTAAGACTATATTTCTTCATTCATATATATATATATATATATATATATATACATATATATTCATCTCTCTCTCTCTCTCTCTCTCTTATATATATATATATATATATATATATATATATATATATATATATATATATATATATATATATGAGCATCTTTGCGTATGACATCTGGCAGCAAGGCCTCCGGTCGGGAGGTTTGAGGAGTATGGAACCACATCTTAATTGCTATTGTTCCCAGGTCTGCCGTGAGCCGGGGTTGTATCACCTGTTAGGGTACCAACTATGGGCAAATAGTTAACAGCCAAACTGGGGTCAAAACACTATGAAACACAATTGTACACGAATGACAAAAGTAACCTAGTCTACCTGTCAACATAGCACCATCTAGAGTAAACTTTATTAAAACTTGATAAAACGAAAACGAAAAAAAAAAGACTTAAATTGTTAAATGTGAAAGAAAAAGAAAAAAAAAATCATTAGACGCTTAAACATAACTCACATTTAAAATTGGTCCAAGTTATTGGAACACCCTTTATATATATATATATATATATATATATACTGTAAATATATATAGATGTGTGTATGTGTATGTGAGTGTGTATGTGTGCATATCGCTATATATGCGCATGTGATACATGTTCGCGTGTAAGGGAAAGAGAAAGAAATGAACTGAAGAGATGTGTTGACGCCCAATTTAACATCTGCGATAAAACTTGAGTATTGACAAGAAAAGGTCATGAAGTTAAAATTCAGGATCTGTCATCTGCAAGAGAACGAAACGTTCCATTCTTAAAGGTTTCACGGGGCTTTTAAGCGATGCATTTCTTTCATCTTTGTAAACCCCCATCCCTTCTTTAATCCTTTTCCCCTTTGTCCAATTGTCGCATTCTCCTTGTAATGACACCATTTTACCGCCAAATATAAGAGAAATGGTCTTCACGCATATCTTTTTAAAGGATAAAGGCTAAGACCTGTTTTAAATATTCCGAGAGTGAAGTTTATGCATATCGTGGTGCAGGGCCGGTGCGTACTACGCCCGAACGCTCCGAACGGGAGGCAAACCTGATTGGAGGCCCCCAGCAGTGCTTTGTAACCCTCGCCATCTTATCAAAAAATTTTTTCTACCTAAATTTATACACGTTACAAATTAAACTATGCCCAACTAAAGTTTTAAAAATTTTCGCGAATTTTGACGTCATTTTGTTTGTTTTCGGTTCCAAATCCGTGAATTGAAGGTAGTCTATTTCAAGCCGTTCTGTACATGGCTACAATTATATTTTAAGTAAATTCCATGGGAAAAAAAAACTAAATCTAACATGGGGACCCTCCCTGTAATTGTATAAATAAAAAAAAAAAGAGAGGACAAGTGCAAATGCACTAGGGTCGTATATCAGTCAACCATTACCCCTAAAGAAAATACTACAAACCATAATATTTCCATCGGCATTTCTGCAGGAGAATATTTTTAAAATAATCAGTACACATAGGCATTCATTCAACAATCCAAAATTAAAACACCAAACAGCCCTTTCGGAGAATTTTTTGGAATTGTAGGAAAAGGGTTTGAATCCTCAAATAAATTGGAAAATTCTAGGTTTAGCGAACACCCCCAATAGTTTTAGAGATAGGTGCAAGCTATGTTTATAAGAAAAAAAATGAGGAAAATAAAATATAAAGATCAATGCAAACTATTAAATCAACGGAGAGAACTAATCACGAAATGTAGACATAGAAATAAATTTCAATTTTTTTATTTTTTTTTAAGCGTTTCACCCCAAGCAAGTCGGGAAGCTACTAGGACGCAAGGGGTTACAGAAAATTTGGAGCAAGGTCAGATAGGAGTGATAGAAGAAAGGATGAGAAGAAGAGTAGTGGATAGATCAAGGCAACTGGAGATGTCGATTGACATTACATTTGAATAGCTGGAGATTATAGCTCTCAGGGAAACTGGAATAGAGAAGGGAGTCCCACAGGCGAGAGATGCGGGACATGAAGCTATTGGAGTAGAAGAGACGGCTACATTTAGGAGTTTCGACAGTGAAGGGGTGAGAGCGGGATGCCAGCCTCGTCGGGCGCTTGAACTCATGGAGTCTACATAAGAATACATCTGCATACATGTTGGGGGGATATGTCTACGTATAGTGGCATATATGTATGGACATTTAAATGTACATATATGTATGTATGAAGATATGTATGCATATAAATGTGTTAGCATGATTTATTCCATTGGATGCTCTGTTATTACACACAACCTATAAATCTGTAACTCAACTAATTTACAGACTTATGTTTAAATCTCCCATCGCTTATTAATAATATTAGATACCTGTAGTACAAAAACTATTTGCTATTTAGAAAAACACACTCGGGGCTTTTATAAGAAACGCCACATAGTAGAAACTAATATTAGACTACAAAAAACAAGTGCTGGCCATAAATAACCTCCAATAAAGACCCTTTCCAACCCCAGACCAACTGCTAACACAAAACTATTTTTTGTCTTTTGGTCCGAGACAGACACTTAGGGTCTGATACATACAGAACTTGAAATAGACATATAGGTAATTTTATATATATATATATATATATATATATATATATATATATATATATATATATATATATATATATATTATTATTATTATTCAGTCCTGCAATTATGAGTTTAGTTACTGTAATATCTTTCTGTTCTAGCATTCTTACGGACGATCATGGGCATGTCTAAACTCTCTGCCTCCGGGCAGAGAGAATCCCCAGACGATGCTATGTCGAAGGGCAGAGTCTCGTCTCTGGAAACAGCTACCCGACCCCATTTTATACGGAGTCTACGGCCAGTTTTTGGCCGAGCCTACGGGCTCGGATACGCTGCATTAAATTCGGCCTTGTGCCCTATCTGACCGCGTGGGACGGTTGGTAGATATCCTGCAGATATTCATTGTCGAATTCACTTGACTCACTTCTAGCAGTTGACTACGTCTTATACGCGCCGCTGGCGAATCTTGTATCTGTTGTTCTTGTCGTAAGTATTATCGTTCATTACAAACCTTCGTGTTATTATTCTATTCAGTAACCTTGCCTAGGTTACAACACTTTCGATATTGTGGTCATTTTTTTTTTATGAATAAAACTTTTCTTTGTTATGGTATTGGTATGTTACGCCTACAATTTACAACACATGCTTATGCAACAAATTTATTATACTTTTCATTTCAATGAATAATTATATCTTCAGGTCAAGTTTGGATTTAATGTGTTGTGTGACAGAGATTGTTATGTTATTTTTCCAGTAGTATGACAGTATTTTATATAATTGTAACGCTATAAGCATTTTTTTGTATTGGGGTGTGTAAACACCCTAGGGGACACCTCTTTTTCGGAAATCCGAGGTGACTAACTCAGGGTTAACGAAAAGAACAAAGCAGAAGCGGAAAATGATGCAAATCTTTCCCAGTGCCATTATTTACTCAGTGTAAGTGTCTTTGAAGTTTCAGTCATTTACTGCGCAGGGGCGGATCGAAGATTTTGGCGTAGAGCGGGTTGCAGAAGATTGATGATCAACGTCTTGACGTGGTTTTAGACTCAACTGCTTGTGCAGTCAGTCAACAGCAGTGTGTCGTTTCGAATGTTCACTAAAATTCAGAAGCCAAGAACTCATAGAAATTAACATTAGCCTTCGTTGAAACACTTCTGTTTGTCTTCGAGCTTGACTCCAGAAAAATGTCATTTTCGAAGGAAACATTGGCTATGAAGAATGGATTTATTACGATGAGTCAAAACGAAGGCAATCCTGGTTAAATAGCACTTTTATAAGTTGTATGCCAGGTTTGGCGAAACCGCGGCTCACGAGCCACATGCAGGTGTTTGACCTTTAAAGGTGCGGTTCTTGGAAATAAAGTGTTTTCTAATAACTTGGACCGATTTTAAATGTGAATTAAGTGTCTAATGATTTGTTTTTCTTTCTCTTTCAGATTTGGCTGACATTTGGGTTATTTTTACACATAATTGCCTTGACTTAAATAAAATGATCCAATAGAGAAATAAATAAAATTTCCCCTAGAACACTGATTTATTTACTGCTGACTTTGATCCGTCTTAATGAAACACCCTTATATATAATCCATCTTAATGAAACACCCTTTATGTTGTCATCACGATTAATATAAAAGGTAAATAAGAAAAATGTCAACTGGGTAGGAATTGAGAACCCATTGTATTAAAATGAAAATGTGTATGTAACAAAGCATGTGTTTAAATTTTGTTCATTTCTTGCGGCTCCCAAACATCTGACCTTGATCGTACGTGGCTCTTACATAAAGCAAGTTTGACCTCCCTTGTTCTATGCTAACAATTTCTTCTCTCGTAGCGAATCATCACAATTTCAACAATAACTTCCAGTTTCTTTCTTTCTCGAAAACTTTGATCATAAAAAATTTAAATGCAATGTTAATTGTTATATATTGTCTGTTTTCATATTATTCTCTCTCCTTAATAATATTTGTTTTCGTCTCATGTTCTCTCACACTCAATAACCACTTGCGTCTTAGTACGTTTACTGCCTTGAATGGGGTGAAATGATTAAAAAATGATAGAGAATCATCACAATTTCAACGATAATTCTCTACCTTGAGTGGTTCACATGCCTTGTATTGGGTTATTCTAGTATGAAAAAAACCTTTTCTGTGTGTAACACTTGAGTAGCAGTGTGCAAAACACACCATTCATGTCCTCACCCAAAAAGCTAACACGCTGACAAGCAACAAAGTAGCCCCCATTCTTTCCCTCTCTTTTTGCTGTTGGTGAGTTGGTGACGGAGGGAGCGGTGAGCTACGAAGGGAACCGCTCCCTAGGGCGACATGGTTCACAGTATGAACTAAATCTTATCGAATCCCGACACTCAGAATTTTGTCATTTAACAAAAACCCGAGTAGAAGGATGAACAGCTTTACGTTATTATCATTGGGAACTTATGCAGTAAAAAAAAAAATGGTTGTAAATATGTAACATTTATGATGATAAAATACGGTTATCTTTCTTGAGGTGTTTATAAATTGTACACTGTTCAGTTATTAAGAAAAATTACAAAATTGTACTTATATATATATAGATTGATAGATAGATAGATAAATATATATATATATATATATATATATATATATATATATATATATATTTAGGCAGCAATTTTTCATTGGTGCATATTTCATTAAATAATATAGACAAGTTGTGTGTATTTATTCTAAGTAAGTTCCTTTCATATTGTCTGATAAGCTTAATAACATTGTCATCTTTGATAATGGATTATGTAAGCCGAAAGCTTAGATCGGATTTAAACATGTATCAATATGGTGATTTCCATTCATATTTCAATGATAATGTTATTAAGCTTATCAGACAATTTGAAAGGAACTTGCTTAAAATAAATAGATACAACTTCTATATTATTTAATGAAACATGCATCAATATATATATATATATATATATATATATATATATATATATATATATATATATATATATATATATTCACACACATGTATATGTGTGTCTTTGTGTGTTCGGGGTGGGTGTTTGTGCGTGTGTCATTCGCTATCGATGTTTACCAGGAAGCTTTCTCGGATAGTTTGCCTATAGTGGATTTATTTACACTATTCGTTTCTCTGCTTCGGGTGTCACGGAACATTCCGGAGTTGACCTGTTCGAACAAATACACCTCCCACGCGTTTCTCTTGTTCATCCCCATTTGACCGATCTCTGTGTCACAAATGCCTTTTTGTATCCATCCAGTCTGAATCCTCCTCCACCCACACGCCCCTCGCCTCTCGACCTCCCGATCGCTTTCTCACTAAAAGCCCTCACGACTCCGTTCACTGCCTTCACGACAACGGTTGAATAACCACCTGTCAAAGCATGTCATCCAGCGGGGTTAGGGTTAAATTGATAGAAAGAGGAAGAACTTGTCTCCGGCTGTTCCATTAAAGTCACCCTTTTTTTTTTCTCTCTCTCAATCTCTCCTCTTAACGCTTTAGCGTCGTAATTTTCAGCTCTTGATTTTTACGTTGGGGTGAGGGGCTTGATTTTAGTGCATAAATTAATTTTTCACATTAACCGTTTATTTCGTATTTTTTAAAACATTCTTCTCTATGAATCCAAAATTGTGCTTGATGGTTTTCGATCTTTGGCTAAATACGGCGTCTATTTCAGTCAGATATGTGCCATGCAGAATACACGCTTAGACGATCATGAATCTTTCGATACATGACAGACAAAGCAGATTTTTCCCCGCAGTAGGTTGCCATTTCTTTCTGCGGTAGACCAGTTCGCATCAAAGGCTATAGAACCCGGTCTGTCTTGTTATTTATCCACAGCTGGGGAGAAGAAGAGGATTCACACCATTCCCAAGGGTATTAGCACGTAAGTGAATTTCAGTCAGCTATGTGCCATGCATGATACACGCTTAGGCGATCATGTATCTTTCGATACATGACAGACAAAGCAGATTTTTCCCCGCAGTAGGTTGCCATTTCTTTCTGCGGTAGACCAGTTGCCATCCAAAAATGCGGTCTGTACTACTATTTACCCATAGCGAAACCGTACTGACATAATTTAGCTCTTGAAAATATATTTCAATTGAGCACTGTTGAGAGATAAACTAATTCTATAAAGAACACCCATCAGTGTTAATGCAAAGCTCATCAGTAAAATGAATGGAGCACTTTGGCTGATTGGCATTTGTTTAGATTCGTAAAAACAATACGCTAGATTTAGCCGTGTAAATTTGCTGAGTGAAGATGGCTCAGTGGTAGAAGTTCTGACTGACGCCAAATCGGTTGGGTTTCGACATTGGCTTGAGGCATTCGGATGTCTAGTCGCACTGAGAAGCTGCGAAACAGTACTGTCTGCGAATGACATTATATATATTTATATATATATATATACACATATGTATGTAAAGCATTGGTGTATACGGAATAAATTCCAATAACCACAAAAATCGCCATTTTGCTTCAACACCGGAAGTGTTGAAATTAAATGGCTATTTTTTTAGTGATTTTGTAATTCTTGTTATAATTTTCGAATAAATGATTATATATATACATATATATTAACTAGTTTGTGTACCATTATAATATTACTTTAACATGTAGAAATATACTCAATCAGTTAGTTAAGTGCCATATACTTGAAAGATCATGTCTCTTTCGAGTCATGACTGACTAGGCAGGGTAGGTTGTCTCTTTCAGCGGTAGACTAGTTGCCAACCAAGGCTAAAGACCAAGTCTCTCTGGATGATGAGATGGATTCCTACATTTCCTAAAGGTATTTGTGCATAAATGAATGTAACCGGCCCGACTGGCATTCGAACAATATGTTTTAAATTTACATCAAGCATACTTGCAAAACGCAAACAATATACAGGGAAAATAAATAAATAAATAAATAAATAAATAAATAAATAAATAAATAAATAAATAAAATTAGGGCCGTCTTTATAACTAAAATGAAATGGTGGAGTAATAGATAGCTGCTCGGATTAAGGAACTGGAGAGCCGAGTTCGAATTTCAGTCGAATCCATTACATTCACTTACGTGCTAATACCCTTGGGAAAGGTATAAATCCTGTTCCCCCCCACACACCGCTATGGCTGAATAGCAAACCGGCTTCTATAGCTTTGGATATCAACTGGTCTACCCCTCAAAGAAATGGCAACCTACTGCGGGAAAAAATCTGTCTCGTCAATTATGTATCGAAAGATACATGATCGCCCAAGCGTGTATGACGCCTGGCAGATAAGTGGCTGAAATTCATTTACGTGCTAATAACCTTGGGAAAGGTATGAATCCTCTTCTCCCCCACCATCTATGGGTAAATATCATGACAGACCGGGTTCTGTAGCCTTAGATGGCAACTGGTCTACCGCAGAAGGACATGCCAACCTACTGCGGGGAAAAAATCTGTCCCATGGGTCATATATCGAAAGATACATGATCGCCGAAGTGTGTATCACGCATGGCACCTAACTGACTGACTGACGAATTTCTACAAAGCCACTGCTCTTGAATTTTCTAGACACGGTTCGCCAACAATTCTTCTCCCATAAAATTGTCACCTATGGCGGAACGTCCCATTCTTACAACACTTCTGCAAGAACACTGGCCGTCTTAGTGACATTATCACCTTACTTGCGGTGAAATGGTTAAAAACATATTGAAATCAAGATGTTGACCTTCCACACTACATTAAACAAATGGTTTGTAAGGAAACCATTATCAATCCCAGAAATTGAGATGACAGTATACTTGAAAAGACTATTTTCCTGAAAAAAACTTTCTGAGAAAGATACTATAATTTTTAATCAACAGTTACGTTAATGGTTCATTCTTTTTTTGTATGGAGGCGGTTAATGCCACCATTATCGTTAGAACTTTCAAAAAGGGAGAGATAACGCAATTACACCTATGTGTTTTAATCCATTTCATTTGGTAGCAAACATGGATCTTCGTATCCGAAAAGGAAACTGCGTATCAAAAGACGGTTTTAACCTTGACATTGCTCTTATTTCAATTACATTTACTCCCTCGGCAGTTTTCATATGTATTTCTTTATAAATTAGTAAAAGATAAATATTGCCTTTGTCTTAATACAATGGTCTTAGATTTTAGAACGTTGTAAATATGAAATCATTCTTGTAAATGAAAATAATGTTTAATATTTTGTTGTAAATTCTCAAGATAAAGAAATGTATAAATTCACTTTCATTCGTGTGTGTGTTTTACATTACAATTGTGATAAGGTTCATGTTATAGAAAGGAGTAAGTCACTCTGTAATATCACAAGTTTTATCACGGAGGGAATTTATACACGTGTTGTCATCATAACAGTGCTTGGGCGAAGAAAGTGAATCTTAGTGGGATGTCCGTATTTCCGGCAAGAATAGTCACTGTTGCATGCTGGGAATAATTTTATTAGTTTTATTTTATTTATTTGTTTTAAATGAGGTTTAAATTTTATCTTATTTTATTTTATTTATATTATTATTATTATTATTATTATTATTATTATATTTTCATTTGTGATAATAACAATGTTCCCACGCTACCTACACGCTTCAGCAATGTTTATTGTTTTAAAAAACGTTCATTTGAATTTTCATAAAACCTAAACATATGAAACTGAATTTATACATTTTCTTTGTTCTTGAGATTTGACAACATAAAAAATAAACAATTTTTTTATTAGATTGTTTATTTACACTATTTATTTATTGTTTATCGGACTCGTTGGCAAAATATGAGCCCATTGCCAATTGATTCGAACTTATAGTTGGTTCATAAATTTTGACAGTTTGGCAAATGTTTATAAATTTGTGAATAAAAAAGTGTTTTCATATTAATTTCTTTATATAAATTGATAAAAGATAAATATTACATTAGTCTTAATACAATTGTCTCAGTTTTTAGGACGTTGTAAATATAAAATATTGTTGTAAATAAAAATAGTGTTTAATATTTTGTTTTAAATTCTCAAGAACAAAAAAAAATGTATAAATTCAGTTTCATCAAATGTTTAGCTTTTATTACAATTCTAATCATTGCTTTTTAAACCAAGAAACATTGCCGAGGGAGTGAAGGTAGTTAAAATAAAAGCGGTGTCATGGGAACAAATGTCCATGTTTATCCATTTGGTTTTGTGTTAGAAAATGTTAACTTACTATGTAAAAAGGATTTTGTGTTGAGGTTGATATATTCACCATTGTCCCACTGGTGTTAGAGGTCGGTTTTCGAACCCAAAGAGAAAATGGACCTTCGGATGCTATATTTTTTTTTTTTACTCAGGCCAACATCAGTCGTTTTCTTTTCATTAGCTCTTGTGGCGAACTTAACCATACTGTGTAAATATCAACGACTGCATGCTCATTCGAAACGTAGTTTGTTTACACAAATAAAATTTAAATAAACTTAGGGAGAAAAAAGAGTAAATAAAAGGCTGTCACGTTCTCGACTGAGGTTAAATAGAGGAGTTCATTTGAGGTTCTCACCTTCATCATCTTTCTTGGCCCCTTTTGACTAAAACCTCGTGGGAGAGATGGAAGGACCCCCGTGTGTGTATGCATTTCAGCTGGCGAGGGGCGTCACTTGACACGTCTTGTGGGCGTGGAAGGTGTTATTAGTAAGGAGTGGGGAAACAAGTGGCAAGGTTGGTGGCATCAGCGTGTCATTTTGTATCTCTGTATAACTTGTGTCATTGGGGGTCGAGGATGAGACTGACCGCTTCTTTAGGTGGGGCGCCTCTCTCAATTCATCCATTCTTTCTTCCTTTTTTTTTCTTTCTTTGTCAATGTTTCTCTTATCATTTTCTTTTTTTTATTTATTACTTTCCTTTTTATTATTCTTTATTTTCATCTTCTCTTTTTCTTTCATTTTTTTTATTTTCATTTTTTCTTTCGTTTTATTTTTCATTCTTTTATAATTTCTCTTTCTTTCTCCCGTTTTCTTTCTTTATGATTTATTTTTCCAGTGTCTTTTTTTTCTTTTTTTTTTTCTTCTTTCTATATTTTCATCGGTTCTTTCTGTCCGTTTTCTATTTTCATTCTTCTTTGTTTGTTTTTTTTTCTTTCTTTTTATGTATTCTTTGTTTATTTAATCCTTTCGTTCTTTCTTTCTTTTGTCTGTCTGTCTGTCTTGCTTTTTTCTTCACTTACTTATTCTTTGCTACCTCTTCCTTTTCGATTTTCATCATCTGTCTTCTTTTGTTATTGCCTCGTTCTGATTTTTGTGCGCCATTTCTTTCATCCTTTCTTTTTTCTTTCTTTGTTTATTCCTTTCTTCCTTCCTTCACCTTCCCTCCCTTCCTTCCACCCTGCCTGCTTGCCTGCCTTCCTTCCTCCCTTCCTTCCTTCTTGCCTGCCTGCCTCCCCGCCTTCCTTCCTTCCTTCCTTCCTTCCTTCCTTCCTTCCTTCCTTCCTTCCTTCCTGCCTGCCTGCTCCCCCGCCTTCCTTCCTTCCTTCCTTCCTTCCTTCCTTCCTTCCTTCCTTCCTTCCTTCCTTCCTTCCTTCCTCCATTCCTTCCTTCCTTCCTTCCTCCCCTTCCTTCCTTCCTTCCTTCCTTCCTTCCTTCCTTCCTTCCTTCCTTCCTTCCTTCCTTCCTTCCTTCCTTTCATCTTTTCTCTCTTTTCTTCTCTCTTTCTTTCTTTTTTCTTGAAATACCACTTCGTTTAAAGTTGCTCTCTACGCACAACTCACTCCACAAATTATTTCCCGCCCAGCATCTAAAATAGTCCACTCTGTCAAATCTTCATACCGACCCAACAGTGCCACCATCCCGAAAGCATTTGGTTCATTTTACCCTTTAGGGGCGGCTCATGACAGTGTCTTAGGGGGTTTAGTAGAGAACTCCAAAAAGAAATATTCAAAATAACTTTTTCTTTCCTATTATTTTTATTTGAGAATATTTCTTATTTCTACGTGTACAGGTTAGATTTTCTCACAAGTGGTAAACAGTAGGTTTCGCTGGAGGTCAAGTGACAACAAGTATCCTTCAGAATTCTACTAAGTTTGCATAATAGTTTCAGTAAAGTGAGTCTCTTCTTCGTTGAATCTTTCTGTCCTGGGTATGACGATAAACTACATCCGCGTCCTGGGTAAGACGTTAAACTACGTCCAACAGAAAGGCCTTTGATCAGGAGGTTGTGAGGAGCGTGGAACCATCACTTAATTGCTGGTGTTCCCAGGTACACCCTGACCCGGGATGGTAGCACCTGTTAATGTTCCAGCTTTGGGCAAATAATTAACCCCCCCAAACTGGGGTCAAAACACTATGAAAGTGTAAAAATAGATTTTAATACCAAAAATACTTTTTGTAAAAAAATTATTGCCAGCAATACATTTTTTTAAGGAAAAAATATTACTAAAAATAGATTTATGAAGGAAAAAATATTACCACGAAAAAAAAAAAGTGTCAGCATTAAATAACCCATTTTAAGTTGATATGCCGTAAAACACAACAAACCAAACCAAACCAAGTGAGTAATTTAAAAATCTTTTTACGAAAATAAAACCACCCAATATTGTAAATTTCCTAAAAGAAGTTGGATTGTACTCAAAAACATGAGTAATTGAAAAATGGTTCAAATATATATATATATATACATAAACACCTTTTTTTTTTTTTTTTACCAAACTATCGCTATGAATCTATTTCAAAATTTTGTTGGCATTAAATGACCCACTGAGGTTGATATGCCATAAAACAAAACAACCAACCAATCATTGAATCTTTATTTTTTTTCCAGCTCACCGCCATATTGCACTGAAACACTAGCACCCGTCCGATCACCGAAGTTAAACAACGACTAGTTTGGTCAATACCTAGATGGGTGACCACTCGAGAATGCCAGGTGGTGCGTGTTTGATGCGAGCTTGGTGCCATGGATAACGGGTCGGAATGGAAAATCAAAGAACCGAGATCGAATTCCAATCGGGTTCGTTATATTTACTTACATGCATATACATTTGGGAATGGTATGAATTCACTTCTTCTCCCGACAGCTATGGGTTAATAAGTAGGACTAAAATTTCTTGCAGTTTGAAAATGTTTTTTGAGTTGAAATAACCTGCACAGGGCTGATAAGCTTAAGGAAACAAATCAATCAACAATCCTCCTACGTTTGCACAACTAACCTTATTTAGTAACCCTCTACCATAAGTGGCTCTTGTATTGGATGGCTATTTAGTAAATAATGGAAAGGAAAGAAAGAAAAAACGGACTAATTATTAACTGTAAAAGACGTAATTCATGGTCGTCAGTACCCAATGTTTAAGTTACGTATTGAGGACGTCATATCTGAGCAGGTAATGTAAAACGAAAAAAATAAGTTAATGGATTTGGACGAAAAAAAGACCTCGGAATGACGTCAAAAATCGTAAAAATTTTACATCATTTTAATAGTCAGTTGTGCTTAGTTTAATTTGTAACATACACGAATGTAGGTAGAAAAAAAGCAAAGATTGATAAGGTAGCAAGTGTCAAAAAGCACTGAAGGGGCTCCTAATCAGGTTACCCTGGTCGAGGGTATTACGCGCCGGCTCTGTATATATCGACTCATACATACTGAATATAGGTATCTTTGCTTACGCTAGTCAAGAGTCTTTTACCTGTGAGAGAAAGTCAGTGGACGCAAACCTCTAACGATAGCAACAATTAAATTCTATGACAGCTGTTTTTTAGGCACATCATGATAAACGAAATGGCGGGATCAAATTTGTACAGTCATCAAGATATGAATCAAGGAATCATTTTACTTTCTTTTTTTTTATTCTTTGAATGGAAACGGGTGTTTAATTTTTTTGTTTTGTTTTGGAAACAAAAGTCAAAAAGTTTGGGTGGTTGAATGAGGGTGGTCGGCGTCGCTCAGTGTTTTTGAAACGGAGAAGCCCGGGGATGAACTGACGTCACTAGGCGCCACAGAAATCACAATGTGCCAACTGACATTCACAGAAATATAAAAATCAATGGATGATATCAGATGATACTTTTTATCTGCCTGTTTATCTGATATAAACTAAACAATTGATCCCTCACTCAGGCATACAGAATGATTAGTTCAACCTTATCGAGGCATGAGCATACATGCATTGATTCACACATGCATTGCGCACACACACGTGTGTGTGTGTTGTTGTGTGTGTGTGTGTGTGTGTGTGTGTGTGTGTGTGTGTGTGTGTGTGTGTGTGATTTGTGTGTGTCAAAATTCAGACATAAATGAAATATATTTTTTTAAAATAGGGAATAAAAGAAAAGGAAATTTTCTTACCAATGTGTTTCTCCTTTGATGGAAGATGAAACGTTGGTAAACAAAAGTTTAATTTTTTTATTCACACACTCAAACACACGCACACACACACACACACACACACACATACACACACACACACACATATATATATATATATATATATATATATATATATATATATATATATATATATATATATGTATGCTACGATACAGCGAAACTGTCTATGGATGACTATGCTCTCGAAATAATTCGACTGAGCTCTCGGAGAGAAAGGGTGATTTTATAAACAGTTGCTGCTGCTGCTGCTGCTAATGCAATGCTCTTCTACTCGAATTGTGCTCTTTTAATCACTGGCGTCGCTACTGTGTGACGATAGCTTGGGGAGTAGAATCTCTGACTGATGCCAAATCGGTTGGGTTTCGATCCCAACTTGAAACCATCGGATGTCTAGTTACACTAATGAGCCAAACTGTCTGTCTGTGGATGACTATATATATATATATATATATATATATATATATATATATATATATATATATATATACTCTCAAATTATTGGGACTGGAGGTCCAATTCCTTTGTTCTTGTTGTTTACTGAAGACAACTGAGTTTATTTTCAAAACATGACTATGAGACAAGATTTTAGAATTTCCCAGTATTTACATTTACATGTGTTAAACTTACACACACACACCCGCGTGCGCGCGCTCACACACACACACGCGCGAGCGCACACACACACACACACACACACAATCACCTGAAGAAGGCCGGAGCGTACCATGGCCGAAACGCCGTGAATATGACAATAATGTAAATAGATTTAACATTGTTTATTCGAAGAATTTTAAATGAGTAGTGCTTTTATTGAGGCACTTTTTTACAGTGTGTATTACTTAGAAGACTTGAACCTGACATCTGGTTTTTGAAAGATTTGAAAATGGTAACTATCATATAGAGGAAAATTTCTGGGAGATGCTCCATTCTGAATTAAGACATTAAGAGAGAGGCTATTGAATATGATCCACTTCGTAGCGCAAGAGATTTGGCGCGCAAACAAAATGTGTCATGTTCAACTGTTCATGAATATCTCAAGCATATTAAGAAAACTTGCAAAGAGGGACTTTGGTTTCCTTTGGTCGAGAACAGTACAAAATATTCCAGCATCTGCAACCGGAAATGTCAACATTTAATTTTTCCATTGCATTTATACATGTGATGAAAAATGGGTTTCGCATGTCAAAAAAAAAGACGTGGTTTATAACAAAAGGGGCAACAAAAACTAGAGTTACGACGGGGAGTCCAATGTTTGTTCTACTTAATGGAGAGACTTACGACCATATTACGATGAAATAACTGATCTAGTACGATCACCAACGTTAAGCAACGTCGAGACTGGTCAGTACCTAGATGGGTGACCGCTTGGGAATACCAGGTGATGTATCCGTGAGAAAAGTATGAATCCGCCTCTTTTATTTAACTAGTAAAACTTTTATCGCATCATTATTATTACTGCCCAAAATTCTTACAAATTAAAATTTTTTGTCTGGATTTAACTATCCTGCAAAAGTTCGATTTCAAAAATCAGTTTTGACAATATTTTTGCAAAATATTTTGTTAAATAGCAAAATATAAACAACACAAACGCACACACACATATCTGTCTATATATATATACATTGTTTTATAAACAATATGCGCATAATTTATTGTTGATAAATATATATATATAAATAAATAAAAGCTATAGGGGCACCTCGAGGTGGTGTAATGGTTAGCAAGCTTGTTTTGCTAAAACAATTACGATTGAGCAGTGAGTTCGATCCTCGCTGGGAGCACCCTTCTTTGGGACTTGTGCCGCATCTAAGCTACTCTTGGAAAATCACTATATATATATATATATATATATAAACAATACATTTATTGTTTATGAAATATATTAAACTATATATATATATATAAACAATATATTTATTGTTTATGAAATATATCAAACTATATATATATATAAACAATACATGTATTATTGCTTATGAAATATATTAAACTATATATATAAACAATACATTTATTATTTATTGTTTATGAAATATATTAAACTATATATATATATATATATAGTTTGCTGTTTAATATGTTGAGCAAAAATAATGTATCTGAAGACGAAAGATACTTTGAAGTAAATCAACTTCGGATAAGTAAAGACCTCCTTTGTCATCCACGAGTAATGATGTAATCGTGACTGAAATGATGGTCATAGTTTGTGAATCGCGAAATCTTAGTTATATAATAATAATGATAATAATAATAATGATGAAAAAATATAAAATTCTGGACAATATGAAATAAAAAATTGAAACCAACGTGAAAAAAGAAAAGGCCTTCAAAATATTTCCTCTGAATTAGGACAAAACTACTACTACTACAACTACTTCTACTACTACTAATAATAAAAGCCTCTACATGATCAATACTCTGTCCCTATCAAACAAGCTGATGTATACATCAACGTTTATGTAGTGCAGGGTTAAAAACTGAAACAGGAGCATTTATTCTTACTTCACAAGACCAGTGCTCGCTATTTAGAAATTACCAAGCACACATACTGAAAAATTGTAGTAACCCAAAATACAGATTCTGTGATAAATATCCGGAAATAATTGACCATCTTGCATCAAGTTGCACGGTATAGGCACCCGCTGAATATAAAACCCGGCACGATAGATTGGGCCAATATCTGCATTGGAAAATCTATAACTTTTTCGGTAAGAAAATTGTGAGAAAATGGTATGAACATCATCCAGGTGCGGTTACAGACATAGGATCTATAACAATTTTATCGGATTTACAATACAAAGAGAGAGAGAGAGAGAGGGGGGAAGAGAGAGAGAAAGATCAATCAAAACTAATCGCCCAGACATCGTGATCAAAGACCACAAGAACAGGATGTGCTTTCTTATTGACATGGCTGTCCCTGCGGATTGTAATATATCTTTGAAGATCTTCAAAAAACTATCAAGGTACAAGGTCCTTGAAATCGAAATTTCAGAATTGTGGCACGTTCGGATATCAACAATCCCAGCTGTAGTTGCAGCCCTGGGTTTGATTGGAAAAGATCGCAATAGACTCATTGATGGGATTCCTATTCTCCTATGCCTCAAAGAAATACAAAAAAATTGTACTCACAAGTACAGCTCAGACATTACGAAGGGGTTTATCTATGTAAAATGAGTGACGTCTTAGGTTGTTTCACGTATATTTTACAAAATAATGCTCATCAGAAAAATGTCATGATGACATTTCTGACGTTAGCTCTCTGGTTAAGACCCGGCACGAAATTAGTATACCACAGAAATTAAAGGAAATAATAATAATAATAATAATAATAATAATAAAAGAACTGGTATGAACACCAACCAGACCCGGTTACGGAGATAGGACCTGTTACAATTCTATGGGACTCCACAATACACACTGACAGAACAATCAAAGCCAACCGCCCAGATATTGTTATTAAAGACCACAAACAAAAAAGTGCCTCCTTATTGATATGGCAGTCCCTGCAGACTGCAATGTATCTTTGAAGATATTCAAAAACCTGTCAAAATACAAGGACCTTGAAATAGAAATCTCGAAAATGTGGCATATGGGAACATCAACAATCCCTGTTGTAGTTGGAGCCCTAGGTCTGGTTGGAAAAGATTGCAGTAGACTAATTGAAGGGATTCCTGGAAGGCCATGCCCCAAGGAGATACAAAAAGAATGTTCTAACAAGTACAGCCCACACTTTACGAAGGGCTTTATCTATGAATTTTTTTTTTTTTTTTTGTTAGTGGAAAGTGTCATGATGCCATTTCTAACCTTATGTCCCTGGGCCGGACCCGGAAGGAAATGTGTAAACGCCAGAAATCAAAGAAAATAATAATGATAATAATAATAATAAGAAGAAGAAGAAGAAGAAGAAGAAGAAGAAGAAGAAGAAGAAGAAGAAGAAGAAATAAAAAAATTTGCCAATACAAATTAAAAGAAAAATTAAATGAATGTGGGATAAAGTAGAAATATTTGAAAGATTGAATTTAGTCCTTCATTGGGTTGGTGCATAATTATCAGGCGTTTCTTAAACAATATTTATTATGAATAAAGAAATATAACAATTCAACAATTTACATTTTTAAATGATTATTCCGGAGCGTATGATTATCGACGCGCATTTTTATAACCTGAAAATAAAATAATATTAAAAAAAAGTAAACAAAACAGCAAGTTTTATTAACAAATAACTTGCCTACAAAAACGCCTGATAATTATGCACCAGTCCAATAATACAAACTAATAAATGTTGAGAAACTGGCTAGGACTGATAAGTAATTCGCACGGGCACAATGTACTTTTCTCTTAATGCTGCAAAACCTCCGAACACAGCATCGATAAAAAAAAAACACACACACACATCGTTAAAAGATGTCAAGGTTTTTTGGGTAGCAGTACCTCCATCAAGCGATCTGAAGGTTTCACGACTGGTGTTTACTTGGGAATGTGCGGTAGGCAAACAGACAACAGTGTTTCGTCACAAGTCACGTCTCCGATAACCTTTGACCACTAACCAAATTTAGGATCCCCTAATCATTCATTCTGCAGCTATAACACTCCGATATGTCCTGTATATAAGACGGTATTTATGTAGTTATCTGTCTGGAGGTAGCTGATGCCATGTTATGGCGCCCTTTGCCAGAAAACTCTCAATGTTCAATTGACTCACGAAATACCGTGAGTCCATCTCTCTCTCTTTTCTCTCTCTCTTTCTCACACTACACACACACACACACGCACACACACACATATAGAGAGTGTGCGATGGATAGATTGTCGTCTAAATTACGTAAAAATGAAAATAACACTGACATCTCATTTTAATAGATATATTTACCAAAATTACAGAAAAATATCTTGAAATACTAAAGAGTACATGTATTCAATAAAATCGCCTTTGGCTTCAACCACGGTTTTTAGACTAGTTTGGAATCTCCTACATTTCTTCTGGACGGTTTCCTTATTTAAGTTGGTGAAGGCTGCCATATTACTTACCTTCTGTTCATCTATAGTGCTACAAGGAGTTTTGTTGGTCAACTGCCCCCCCCCGTAATAATCAAGGGGTTCGAAGTCTGTGAAGTAAGATGGCCAGATGTAAGGGTTGATGTCGTATGAATGGGTTCTCTTGCTTGTGTGGGATGGTTCAGATTTCCGATGCCAGATATAGTGCCATCCAGCAGGCATCCTCTTGACCCAGGGCAGCAATACTTCCTCAAGGCACTTGCTGTTGGCCTCCATGTTGAGCCTGAGGCTCTGTGGGAAGATAAATGGAGTCATAACGTCGCCATCACTAATGACCGCTTCAGACACCATGATATTGTCGGGATATATCATCCAGCTCTTTCCGAATACTCTGCACTCTCTTCAGATTGACACCCAACTCCTCTGAAATGTCTGTATTCGAACTTTTGGCGCGAATGCTAAGCGTTGCAGCATGTCGTTTTCAAATTTCAGGCGGAGTGAATTGCGCCATGGATCACTTTTTCTCACAGACGGTGCCCAACTGACCCTACTATACTGGGCAGTCGAAAAATGAAAAAAAAAGTAACAACTTACATGCGCGAAGTTAAAAATATGAGATGGCGTCAATTTAGCCATCGCAACATGTATGCGTGTATTTGCGCGCATGCGTGTGTTTGCGCGCATGCGCGTGTGTGTCCCAGGTGTGTTTAAATTCTGGCTGCAATTTTTCCACTCTATGAAAAAAGCTGTAGAGTTGGATGAAAATGGTGGATAAACTGTCCGGAGTTCGTGTTTTTATTCAACGACTTTTGACTGTCTCAGTCCTTTTCAAGAATCGGGTGTTATAAGCGTGGTAGACAATAGTATTTGAATTAGTCCAAAGTGCCGTCATGTGTAACAATACGAAAATACTATTCACCATTCACTGTAAGGAAAAACCCAAAATTCAAGAAAAAATAATTATACAAATGATAAATAAAACGTGAATTAAAAAAAAAATCCCCTAGATCAGAAGGTATATTGAAACAAAATACTTAATATGTGTAGCAGAAAAAAAAGGGGAAAAAAACAATACGTATATATTATATATATATGTTATATGTTATATCGTATTGTATTATATCCAATCGTATATATTTTATTATATTATATTATTATTATTATTATATTACATAATTATATCAATCATATATATATATATATATATATATATATATATTATTATTATTATTATTATTATTATTATTATATCCAATCGTATATATTATATTATTTTATTATATTATTATTATATACAACCATATATATGTTATACAATATTTTCTGGTATAGTTTTCCTTCATTTAAACCTTGCACATGACGTTACTGAATTTGAATCACAGCGTTTCAACATATGCCATGATTCTATTTGCGCACATTCTGATGTTAATACTTAACATATAACGTGTTTATATATATATATATATATATATATATATATATATATATATATATATATATATATATATATATACTTAAATTGTTATTATTCTTCCGTGTAGATGAGTGGTATCTTTTTTATTTCTTGCATTCTTATTGTTATTTACCTACTAAAAGACCCAAGAGCCACTTTAGGTAGAGGGTTACTGATTGACGCTGTTGAAAGAAGATCAAATCTGACGCGAGAGGTTATGGTTATAGTGATGGAGGAAGCATCCTCTAGAGGGTCTGTTTCACAAACTAGCGCTTTTAGGGAAGAGGCTGTCCGAATGAAGCTTCCTCCTTACCAATGGAATACGAAGGGAATGAGAAGGATTCAACACTGTGTACATAGTATGGCGGGTCTCAGCTGAAAACGTCTGAACGCATGGAAATAAGGAATGTAGCGCGTCTGCAGTTTACCTCCCCCTTTCTTGAAAAGAAAAACTAGCAGGGATTTTGTTGAGGTTTATATATATATATATATATATATATATATATATATATATATATATATATATATATATTATCTTAAGCATGACGCATCTTAACCATTTTGTTTTCTTTTTATCTTAAGCTAAAGATCCACCGGTGGGACTTCTGGTGTTGCCATCTGGCCACGAGTGTCTTGCGTGTAGGGAATCTGTTAAAAAATGGCTTGGAGAATTCGACACTCACGGGACCTAGTGAAATCATGAAAGGCAGAGAAAACCAGTGCTTAACCTCCCTAACGGTCATGGGTAAATTTATGGCAGAAAAGGGATTTTTTAAAGCATCTCCCCTCAAGTAAGGAGGAGTGCCACTAGCAGGCAAGGGGTTACAAAGAGTGAGAAAAAAAAAAGGGGTGCTTGAGAAAAGGATATAGCGAAGGACGGGCATCAAGATCAAGGCATCAGATGATGTTGGTTGACATTACATTTGAATTTTGGGAGACTATAGCTATCAATGAAGCAAGTAAGAGGAAGGGAGTTCCACTGTCGGGAAGTGCAAGAGAAGAAGCTGTTGAAGTAGAAGAGGCGGTTACTTTTAACCTAGTAGCATGCTTAAATACATGCAGTTTCAGTACCAGTGAAAGTAGCTCGTCATGACAGTTGCCATGAAAATATTTGTAGAAAGACAGGAGCAAGACACATCGCGTCTGTGAGAAAGTGACTGCAGTCGAGATGCCAGGTCAGGACTTATCACATTGCATATCCGTCTTTGGATTTTGTCGTGAACCTCGAGATGAACAGCGTAGGCATCAAACCATATATGGTAACAGTATTGAACGCAAGGACGAATGGTAGATTTGTAGATTTGAATGATGGACTCAGACGAGAAAAATCATGGCGTAACACAGATAGATGAAGCTATTGATTCAATGCAGTCGTTCCACCTCATGGCAGTGGAAAACGTGAGACAAAGAAGGCGCAGAGAGATGCTGTAGTGGAGTTGAGCATCAGCTATGCTAATAGGAGACAGGGAGACTATATGAAGTTGTGAAAAATCATTATCTCCTAGTCCTTAAGGGACACGGTATATAAAAACCAGAAGAAGAAGAAGTACCCTGTCTGTTGAGGCACTTAACTATTTACCACACGCCGTGTTCACAAGAAAGTTCATACCGTATTTCATGGCGTAAAAGAATGACGGCCTTCCATGATTAGTTCAGATAAATCCTGAGAAAACAATTGACAACAAAACAAGTCGAAGATATGGCAACGAACACTTTACTTAACATAGGTAAAGACATCTGTTTGCTATATTTCATTTTGATACGGCTGAGGTCACTCAGAACGTTTTATTAACACAACAAATAAAACCAGCAAACAAAGAGGCGCGGAAAAATAAAAGCCAACAGATGGCAGGGTGAAAATTGCGGCCGTCGGTTTCAGGTTACATATTTAACATCGTTCGGATTGGAAAGCCTTTTAGTTGGCATTTTCTACTTCGTGTCGCACAGAACGATGGAAGAGGACAACGGCAACGCAGGGAAGGGAATCCAAACGTTTGTCCCTCAAAAGACGGCGACAAATAACTTCTTTTTGTATACTTAAAAAGGTATCATGGCTCTCCACGACTACTTTCCTTTTGTTGTACTAAGTAATTTTGGCTCTTTGCCATACCTATTTCTTCCGGGTTTGCCATTCATACAATTAAACTCAAGTAAGTTACTCGAAGTTTCCTCTTGTTTTTTCTCGCCATCACTATGTCATATGGGTGTTAAATTCTCCACGTCCTCTTTCCTCATTATGCTAGAAAGATATCTCACTTGTTTCTTTCTGTTTGTTGAAATCTGTTTCTTTATCCAGTTCGCTTTAAAACGTATTTTTTTAAAAATAATTTCACCCCAAGCAAAGCAATCTAGTAACTAGAACGCAAGGAGTGGCGGATTATGAGAAAAAACTACCGTTAAGGAGAGATGCCAATAAAAGAATAAGAATTAAGAAGACAGACGATAACGATTGACATTGCATTTAAATTTTTGAAGATCAAAGTGGATTGGGGAAGCCAAGAGAGAGATTCGCAAGCGATAAGTTCGATAGAAGAAACGTTTAGCATAGAACTTACGGTTACATCTAGTCAATTCAATTGTAAACCGATGAGACCTTGCTGTCAATCTAGAACAGCGCTTAAATTCATAAAGTCTAGTTACCATTAGTTCATCAGAACAATTACCACGGAAGATTTTATAGAAATGGCACAGCCGAGATGCCAAGTCAGGACCAATAACATTGCAGATTCTTCTTTGGATTTTATCAAGAATCTCTAAATATATAGCAGGAGCACCAGACCAGATGTAGCAGGCGTATTCAAAGCAAAGAAGAATGATAGGCTTATAAATGTGTAAGATATATTCTGGCGAGAATACAGAGGGTGTGATGGATAAAAATCTTACCAGAAATATATCCGGTCTCCGGCGGAATACCAACCTGCATCCCCTATGGGGAACAGACATTGGATCTTACGTGCCTAACCGCTCGGCCACGTAGAACTTACGGTCGAACAAAGCCCGATATAGTGCTTTTGAACACACACTCTCTGCCGGTTCACGAAACATTTTTCTGACAAGATTTCTCGAATATTCAGGCCGGTAGATGTAGTTGGTAAAAAATAATGTTTAATTAAAACGCAGGACATCTACTCAAATATGAGTATCCAAAAAAATAGTTTAATATAAAAAATAATGTTTAAATATAATATATATATATATATATATATATATATATATATATATATATATAAAAATAATGTTTAAACATATATATATATATATATATATATATATATATATATATATATATATATATATATATATATATATATATATATATATTTATTTTGTTTAAACGTTATTTTTATGGATACTCATATTTGAGTAGATGTCCTGCTTTTTTAATTAAAACAGTATTTTGTTACCAACTACATCTACTGGCCTGAAATATATCAGAAAAATGTTTGTCAGAATGGCAGAGAATGGCATATATATATATATATATATATATATATATATATATATATATATATATATATATATATATAAACGTAGTAATAACAATCAACCATAAAATGATTATAATTAAAAAAATTGACTAACCGTACTATAAATAACATGCATTCGGATCCAGTATTTTTCCCATTCAATGGCCTCCAGAATAAATTGAAATTGCTAAAGCCCAATAACCGTTAGAATAATACAATAGAATACCCACAATCCAATACAACAGACTACCCACAATGCAATACAACAGACTACCCACAATGCACCACTGACCTGTATTTAGTCGAGCAAAAACAGACTGGCGCCTCTAAGTGTTGACCTCAATATCCACTGATATATATATATATATATATATATATATATATATATATATATATATAATTTTAAGCGATAATTTTAGTAAGGGAAATTTTACTGATATATGTTTTTCAAATTTTCATTTGAATTAAATAAATCACTAACAAAATGTTCACATTATACGGAAGGCGTCAGTTTGCAGTTATGTCAGAAAGTGTACGAGTTAACCCTAGATTGCCCACTGGTGGACGATTTCAACTGTTGAAAGTAACAGAAGCCGCTGCATAAATCTAGGTTATTTTTACCTCCCTTTCGTACTTTTTACTACATCATAAAGTTAGTTTAAGAACCAGTAACAAACTGTTACCCCAAAATTTTGGTATGCTTTTGAATATTTACTATACAGGTGAACGGTATAATATTTTCTACGTGAAAGTAGACGATGACGCAAAAAAAGGCTGATAATCCCTGTTATAGGAAGTCTTGTTCATAATATAGATCCGGTGTCAAATCGAGGCTTGATGTTTACAGAATTTTCGTTACTTTAATTTATCAATGTCAAGTTTAAAACTCTGCTTATGTCACGTGCTGCATATTACAGATATTCTCACTTTTTCTAATTTATAATAGTAATTATTAAGAGTGACAATCACGCCAAATTTGAAGATGGATATTTTTACGGTTTATCAACCATTTATGGGTTATTTAAAGCCAAAATATATTTTGGGGATTTTAAGAATAATTCTTTTTTTCTTGGGAGTGAATATTGCATTAACATTTTTTTTTTTGAGAACACTAATGATTTTTCTAGATACTTTTCCTACTATTTAAGCCATAGCTGGTGGGGAGGAAATGGATTCATATATTTCCCAAATGTATCTGTTCATAAGTGAATGTAAGGAAGCCGAGTGGAATTCGAACTCGGCTCCCCGATTTCTCATTCCATTACACCACCTGCAACTCAGCTAAATTTGATAAAGCAAAATGCTGAAATTTTAGAGCCGTAGTTATTCGTGTATAATTCGAGCAATTTGCAAGGTCAGCATATAGTTTAGACATGAGATATAGTTTTTATTACGCCAATCTGCTTCGAGTTGTCTGATAGTTGTATCTTTTTCCACGGATGCCAGTTGAAAGTGTTTTAACAAAGATCAAATATCAGGTTTTTGAGCGCAAACGGCCCACTTTTTTTTCCCTGGTTACTCTTCTGTTTTTCTCGCTGCTTTACAATGTTTCTGTTTTCTAATTCTTCCACACGCAGTAACCCCTTGTGTCCTAGTGGCTTTCATGGGGTTAATTCGATTAAAAAAAAAATCTATGCGTAACAGTGTTTCCAGCTTACAATATACGCTTCAGACGCTGGAGCAGCCCAATGAATTTTTGTCAAATTTTCTCAATTACACAGCGGCTCTTTCAGTAGGCTCGGCCAAAAATATAGCCATCGAACCCGCCTAGTCGGGTTCAAGGCCTGTCATAACCTCCCCGAACGAAACCTTGCCCTTGGGTAAAGCTTCGTCCGGGTTCCTCTCTGCTAATGCATTTTCGAGCTTTGAAAGAGTTCAAATGAGTTTACGCCGCTTTGTGGGCAATGGAGTATTTTCGACCCTATGGTCCCTTTCCGACAGACAAAACGTTGCAGGCCTCTCGCGATTCTATCGCTATTACTAGGGAAAAAGTGATGCCGAGCAACATTCCTTAGTTCAAACCTTTACAGTTAAGACTTGTCAGGATTAGAAGATAAAATAATTCCCAGTCTCTTCATAATCCGTTCATACGGAGGAAGTTCTCGAGAACCACTGCTTGGTGGAACACAAAACCTGAGTAGGTGCTTCGTTGACCACTACAATCTTAACAACTTCATGTCTAGGCCTAAAACCGTTATCTATCCGGCATGTAAACTGCACATCTTACTTCCTCCTCTTTCGCCATTCAACAACCTCTTTCAGTGACCCTCTTCCCCCCTGGCTCTTGGGCCTTGTATTAGGGGGGGGCATTTTTTTCTTTTAAAATATTTCACCCCAAGTACGGTGACACTAGCACGTAAGGGGTTACAGAGATTGGGAGCAAGAGTAAAAGGGCGTGATAGAGGAAAGGATGAAGAGAAGGATGGGGAATAGATCAAGGCACCTGGAGATGTCTATTGACAGTGCATTTGAATAGTTTGGAGATTATAGCTATCAGAGAAGCAAGTAAGAGGAAGGGAGTTCCACAGACGGGAAGTGCAAGCCATGAAGCTGTTGGTGTAGAAGAGACGGCTACATTTAACAGTTTCGACAATGAAATGGCGGGACCGTGATGCCAACCTAGTAGCACGCTTAAATTCATGCAGTTTGGGAACTAGCGAAAGTAGCTCGTCGGAGCAGTTACCGTGAAAGTATTTGTAGAAAACACAGAGGGGGGCGTCGGCATGTCTGTGAGAGAGACTGTAAACGAGATGCCAGATCAGGGCTAATCAGATTGGATCTATTAAAATATATACTACAGTTGTTTGACTGCGCAAACAATAAAGGAGTTGACTAGGAAATAAGGACACTCTGTAGATTTTGCTAATCTGGTCTTTATATTAACCTTCCTACGCAGTCCTTTCAGTAGATTATGTCCACCAAATAATTTTTAGATAATTTATTGTACAAGGTTACTTCAGTAAACTTTATCGGGTTTCGTAGCATAGGCGAATTGATAACATTTTTGGTGGCATCATGACCATGCATCATGTGAAACATAATTAAAACATTTTCGATATTTGCCCACGATATTGTAATCGACATCAACCTGACATTATCGCTTCTGTTGATACAAGATGCACCGGTAGCTGTTGGGAGTGATGCCAGGGCAAACATCCTGCATCATTAGAAGAAGATTAAAGTAGCCAAATTTATAGCGTGTGTATTAGCTTAATTTGCGGTTGTGATAGCCTGAAGAAAGAAATAAAGAAAGAAAGAAAGAAAGAAAGAAAGAAAGAAAGAAAGAAAGAACAAAAAGAAGGAAATGAGAAAAAAAAGAAAAAGAGGGAACTTTAGAACGAAAGACAGAATTAAAGATGAAAGAAAAACGAAAGAAAAAAGACTGAGTGAATGATTCAATGATTGAATGAAAGAGTGAAATGAGAAAGAAAGAAAGAAAGAAAGTGTGAAATGAGAAAGAAAGAAAGAAAGAAAGAAAGTGTGAAATGAGAAAGAAATAAAGAAAGAAAGTGTGAAACGAGAAAGAAAGAAAGAAAGAAAGTGTGAAATGAGAAAGCAAGAAAGAAAGAAAGTGTGAAATGAGAAAGAAATAAAGAAAGAAATAAAGAAAGAAAGAAAGAAAGTGTGAAATGAGAAAGCAAGAAAGAAAGAAAGAAAGTGTGAAATGAGAAAGAAATAAAGAAAGAAATAAAGAAAGAAATAAAGAAAGAAAGTGTGAAATGAGAAATAAAAGAAAGAAAGAAAGAAAGAAAGAAAGAAAGAAATGAGAAATGAGAAAGAAAGAAAGAAAGAAAGAAAGTGTGAAATGGGAAAGAAATAAAGAAAGAAATAAAAGAAAGAAAGAAAAAAAGAAAAAGAAAGAAAGAAAGAAAGAAAGTGTGAAATGAGAAAGAAAAAGAAAGAAAAAAGAAAAGAAAGTGTGAAATGAAAAAAAAAAGAAAGAAAGAAAGTGTGAAATGAGAAAGAAAGAAAGAAAGAAAGAAAGTGTGAAATGAGAAAGAAATAAAAGAAAGAAATAAAAAAGAAATAAAGAAAGAAAGTGTGAAATGAGAAGAAAAGAAAGAAAGAAAGAAAAAAAGAAATGAGAAAGAAAGAAAAAAGAAAGAAAAAAATGAAAATGAGAAAAAAATAAAGAAAGAAATAAAGAAAGAAATAAAGAAAGAAAAAAGAAAGAAAGAAAGAAAGAAAGAAAGTGTGAAATGAGAAAGCAAGAATCAAAGAAAAGAAAAATAAGAAAAAAAAGGGAAAATAAGAAACAGAGAATGAATGAAAGAGTGAAATAACAGAGAAAGAAAGAAGGAAAATGAAAGCAAACGATAGATGAATGAAAGAAAGAAAGAAAAAAGAAAGAAAGAAATGAGAAAAAATGAAAACGAAAGAAAGAAGCAAAGATGAAACGAAAACAAAAGAAAAGAAAGAATGAATGAATGAACGAAAGTGTGCAATGAGAACAAAAGAAAGAAAGAAAGAAAAGGGAAAATTAGTAATGAAGAGTGAAAATGAGAAAGAAAGGAAGAAAGAAATGAGGCCAAAAGAAGAAAAAGGTAAGAAATGAAAACCAATGATTCGAACGAAAGATCCCGAAACAGATGAGAATAAACGGATGAAAGATGAGATAATTAAATGAGAAGGAACAAACGACGGAACAAAAGAAAGAAAGGAAGGAAAAAAGAAAGAAAAAAAGAAAGAAAGAAAAATAAATAAAATACAGAAAAAGATAAAAAAAGAACGAAAAAAAGAAAGAATAAACAAAGAAAAAAGAAGGAAAGATCAAAGAAAGCAAGAACTACAGAACAAGAAAGAAAAAAGAAAGAAAGAAAGAAAAAGAAAAAAGAAAGAAATGAGAACAAAAGGAAAAAAGAAGAAGAAATAAAAAAAAAATAAGCCAACGAAAGATCCAAGAAAGAAATGCAAATAACCGGACGGAAGATGAAAGAAAGAACTGAGAATGAACAAACGAAAGAAAGAAAGAAAGAACGAGGGAATGATGGGTAAAAGAAGAAAACTAAACAATATACAGAAAAAGAATGAGAAAGATCGAAAAGAAATAATGAATAAGTAAATAAAGAAAAAAGACAGAAAGAAAGACAGAAAGAAAGAAAAAAGAAGGAAAGAAAGAGAGAAGAAGGAAAGAACGAAGGAAAGAACGAAAGAATTAAGGAAAGAAAGGTGTAAAGATCAAAGAAAATAAGAACTATCGAAGAAGAAAAAAAGAAACTATCAAAGTACAAAGGTAAAAAGTGATAAAATTAAAGAATGAAGGTAAGAACGACCAAGAAACAATTTCAAAAAACCCATGGGAAAATAAGAACGAACCCCATAGAAAAAGGAAAATAAAGAAAACAAATATTGACCCTTCAGTATAGGACAGGGGTTGGTAAGCTTTCTTAGCTTATCATTACTACTAAGTGATGAATTCGATCCTCATTGGGTGACCCATTCCTTGCGCTAGCAAATGAGAACAGTTTATCAAGCCAATTAAACAGAAAACAAAAAAAAAAAAAAACAGAAAAAATGAAACTAAACGGAAGATAAAAATGGCCTCAAGTAATGAGCAGGTGGAGAATGTCTATAAATGGTAAAGTTGCCAGAACAAAGATTTCTAAAGATAACGAACGCGAGAAGGAAACAAATAAAGAGGGCGAGAAGTAAAAAAAAAAAAGAAATTGCTGAAAAGTGGAATTGCAATATTTCACAATATATATATATATATATATATATATATATATATATATATATATATATATATATGTGTGTGTGTGTGTGTGTGTGTGTGTGTGTGTGTGTAAAAAAAAAAAACTGAAAAATGTGAGAAGCCAATCTGCGTTTCCATCGGAAAACGAATCTGAGAAAAATGCCAAATAGCCAAACAGAAAATAAAATGAATTTCTAAGCAAGGCAATAAAGCCAATAAGACGCTGGGGAATTTTGAGAGCTAGGGAATATGAGAGAAAAATAATATTAAGGAGGAGGAACAATTTAGAACAAGAAGTACGAAAGCAAAAGATAACGATTGCGATTGCATTTGCATTTTTCAAGAATTTGACTGGGAAGCAAGATTCTGGAAAAGAGTTGAACGAGCGAAAACTGTGATAGGTGAAACTACTAACATAGAACTTACGGTTGCATCTAACCAACTGAACTGTAAAATGATGTACTGCACTAAAATTCATAAAGTCTACGTACCATAGAGGAAAATTCATCATAACATATCCTGAAAGTAATTATAGAAAACTCACATTTGGAGCCATTTTGAAATCCCGTCCCTGTTAACTTTTGAATTTTGCGACGTTTTTAGGCTATTTTGACTATTAAGTTCCGAATTCTGTTACTTCCGAATTTTGGGGTTTATGTTTAAAATAAGTTGACCTAAATTCAGCTGCTAATGAGAAAAGGGAGGTACGACAGAGTAATGGATAGCAGCTGGGACAGAGGAATCGGATATCTGAGTTCGAATTTCAATCGAGCTCATTGCAACTTACGTGCTAATACCATTGGAAAAGGTATGAATCCATCTCTTAACCCCGCAACTATGTTTAAAATAGCAGGACAGACTGAACCCTATAGCCTATAGCCTATAGATGGTAACCGCTCTAGAAGAAAAAAAAATCTGAATTCAAACTACCTGCTGCTTTGTGGATCTGCATGTCTAACTTCTGAGAGGAGGGATGAGATAACTTCAACATCCTTGGTGCAAAAGGAACCAGCAAGCTATTGCACTGTTCTGTCTTGAATGTCACTACCAACTACAATTGTTAGATAAAGGGGAGTGATGATTACAGCGGCGTACAATGCGCTAACAGATAAAATGATGATGATTTATGAGAAAGTTCAAAATGTAGTTACTGTACACTTTCAAATGTTGCCTGAGTTACTACATGCAGCAAAACCGATGGTTGGTGTTATTTACCGACATAGAGAAAATATATAAATGCGCTAATTTCATTCTCAGTTTCCGGTTCTGCATTGAAGCTTGTTGCTGGGGATTCCGTTCCCCAAGCAACACCGCCCTGTTCAACGGTGTGAGGTAAAGTTAGGGGTGTACATTAACGGGTGAGGCAATAACAGAGATCATCAGGCAATTTTTGTCTGGCCGATCTTGCCTGTTAGCACCCCTTACATATAATGTAAATGAGCAAAAAATATGAATAAATAAATAAAGCTAAAATAAAATCAGACTCTGGGTAACCGCTGTCCGCCATAGACCACAAAAAAACGCATACACCCTTCTTCGCCTCTCACTGAAACGTACGACGGTCGGCTGGAAATTTTATAGGATGACCAAGATATAAACGGAAGTAGCTAGATACACCATTTGGTAGGCTAAAATATATGAATGTGTACCAGAATACAACAGCTCTTCAAATCTAGGTTCAGCAGTTATCTATCCAACAAATTCAGCTTCTTCTTCCTGGTGTTGAATATAAGCATCCATTGTTTGCATCCTTTTCAACACCTTCAATTTCGCTCGCTGATTGGCCAGCTCCGACCAATCAAACCGCCTGCACGCGACAATCGTATATAAGCAAAATACGTGTAAGCACTCCCTCTTCGGTTTTTCATTCATCTTTCTCTTTGCTGTCAAGATGTAATCTTCAAGAACTCCCGTCTTGACCATACAGTCAGACGTTAAAGACCATTACCATTTCACGCAAGTACGAACTCTAAAATCTCTTCTGAACTCTTACCAATTTTACTAATCCACAATTTCAAAAAGCTAAAGGAACTTTATTATTCTAAACTACAGTTTAATAATTACTTTCACTTTATGAGTTTAGGTACAAATATTTCCAAATCTACGAGACACAACTCTGTGTAACCTTTTCAGTTCACATGCTTATATCAGGTCATCCCATAAGTTCTGTCCGAATTTTGAATAAAGAAAACAAGTGACCAAGTGTTACATTTAATTACAGATTCACTCAACAATGTATTTTCCCTGATTATCTATGACTTACTTCCATCTATTAACAAGCTTACTAATTCCATTACTGTAAAATTCTTTTGGCTTTGATTCGAAGAACTCACAAATGTCAGTTTTAATCTCTTCCTGTGTTACAAAAGCTGTTTCTTCCATATGATTCTGTAAGCTACGAAACAAATGGTAGTCTGAAGGAGCAAGATCGGGAGAATAAGGTGGATGAGAAATTTTCTCCCAACCAAGTTCTTCGATGTTTTGTGACGTGATTCTTGCTGTGTGGGGTCGCGCATTGTCCTGATGAAACATCACCTCTTTTCGATTCACTAGAGCAGGTCTTTTTTCCTTGCTGACAGTATATTTGAGCATTAATTGTTTCATTAGGTGGTAAGAATTCAAAGTGGATTATTCTTTGGCGATCCCACCAGATTGAAAGAAGAACCTTTTGACCATGAAGTTCCCTTCTCGGCTGTAGCTGGGGTCTTTCCCCTTTACCAAGCCACTGTCTACGACGCTTAACATTTCGATAAAAGATCCATTTATCGTCGCTAGTCACAAGTCTATCCAAAAAAAGTGAAACAAGTTGGCGAGAATGGAGAGAAGAGCATATGTCAACTCGGGATTTGAGGTTGTTTTCAGACAATTCATGAGGCACCCATTTTCCAATTTAGAAACTTTTCCAAGTTGTTGAAGATGACGATGAACAGTTGTATGGTTTGAACTGAGAACCACTGCCAATTCCTCAACTGATAAAGCAGGATTTTCTTCAAGGGCTGCTTCAAGAAGCTTTTCATCAAACTCAACTGAACGTCCGGTTCGATCTTCATCTTGAAGGGTGAAATCACCACCTCAGAATTTTGCAAACCATCTTCTGCAAGTTCTTTCATTTACACATTCCTCTCCATAAACTGAGTGAATGTTTCTAGCCACTTCAGCTGCTGAGTTTCCTTTCTTGAACTCATAAAGCATTATGTGCCTCAAATGATTCTTGGATACTTCCATGTTAGCAGGGTTTTAATCAAACAAAATTTAGTTTTATTGTTCTCTGAAATAAAATTTGATCAGTTTAAATGCATCTAAACATAAAAATAATGTTCAGCTCCATGAGACATTATAAAATACTCTTTAAATTTCGTTCATTTTAACAAAAAGTTAAAATTCGGACAGAACTCATGGGATTACCTGATACGTCAAATACTTAATAAATTCAATTGTTATGTTTTGAAATCATTACATTCTGTTTTGTATTTTATACTATGTGCTATTTACGTCAAATATAAATTGCATTGCATCCACGCATTGTCCTTAATCCCATCTTTCCTAGCCAAAGTTAAATGTATGTAGTACACACCCTTACATAATGGTGACAACCCGCTACAATATTGGTAACCCCGTCGCTACAATGTCACGTCCAACTTCATTTTGCAACCTCTTAACTTTACTGGCGCTTGGAGCTTGTATTGGGCGAACATGTAGTTTAAAAATAAAGTAAGTCAGACCCTTGTTCCATATATAGAAAGTTGTGTTGTCTAGTTCATTTAGCGAGAGTAAAGTATTCAACCCTGAACTATCCTTAATATCCACGTAATCTGCACTTGCCCCTTCCTCTTACATCCATACAACAACCTCATTTAGTAAACTTTAGTAACTCGCCAGCCTTCTGTTACGCAAAATCAGACCCTTGCCCCGACATATAAGCAGTGTTGTGTAGTTTCTGTCCAACCAACGACTCTAATCAACATTCTTCTCTAACGTACATTATTTTTGTTTAAAGATATCTGCCTGTAAGACAAGCGAACTTTCCCTGCATCCGTTTCTGGTTTGAACCAAGCCCTGTTTACTGATTAGATAATTAGTCTTCAAGCAAAACCTTCAAACATTTTTTAAATTCTCCTTGCAAGCCATTTGGTGAACCCTTTCACAGCGCGAATGCGTTAGCCAGTGATCTTACGAAGTGAATCTAAATAAGGCATAAAACAAAACCTGCGACCACGGACGCATCTGGTGAAAGTTAATAAAACGTTTTAAGAGACAGGGTAAACAAAAACAGGGTGTGATGTATAAAATGTCGTCTGAATTACGCAAAAATGAAAGTATAACTGATGTTTCATTTTAATAGATATATTTACCAAAATTACACAAAAACATCTTGAAATAGGAAGTAGATTTATTCGATAAAATCGCCTTTGGCTTCAACCACGGTTTTTAGACTAGTTTGGAATCTCCTACATTTCTTCTGGACGGTTTCCTTATTTAAGTTGGTGAAGGCTGCCATATTACTTACCTTCTGTTCATCTATAGTGCTACAAGGAGTTTTGTTGGTCAACTGCCCCCCCCCGTAATAATCAAGGGGTTCGAAGTCTGTTTCAACCACAGCCTCGAGACGACTTCGGAATCTCCTATATCTCAAAATTAAGCAAAAAAGAAAATAAAACTGACATCTCATTTTAACGGCGATACACGGCGCGATGGATAAATTGTCGTCTAAATTAAGCAAAAATGAAAATAACTCTGACATCTCATTTTAACAGATATATTTACCCAAATTACACAAAAAATATCTTACAATAGGAAAGAGTACATTTATTCGATAAAATCGCCATTAGCTTCAACCACGGCCTCGAGACGACTTCGGAATCTCCTGCAACTCTTCTGGGCGGTATCCTTCTTAAGTTGGTGAATGCTGGCATAATACTCCTCGCCTTCAATTCATCTTTAGTGTTACAAGGAGTTTTGTTTGTTTCTTGGTCAACTGCACTCCACATATAATAATCAAGGGGGTGTTGCAGTCTAGGGAGTTAAGTGGCCAGATGTAAGGGGTGATGTGGTCATACAGATTGTCTGACAACCATGACTGGGTTCTCCTGCTTGTGTGGCATGATACAGAGTCCTGTTGCCTGACATAGGGTTTTCCAGCAGCCGCCCCTTTAACCAAGGGCAGCACTGCCTCCTCAAGGCACTTGATGTAGACCTCCGTGTTGAGTTTAAGGCTCTCACCAACAAATACGGGAATTCTTTTCTTATCAGAACAGAGTGCATTTTCCGAGCTACGGTGCATTCATAATCACCATTAGACTCATCCAACTCTTTCCGAATCCTCCGCTTTGTCCTCAGATTGACACCCAAACACTATGAAATGTTCGTATTGGAGCTGCCGGCGCGAATGCCAACCAGTACTGCATACCGTTTCCAAATTTCTGGAGGAGTGAATTGGTACATCTAAGACCATAGATTCATTATTTAGTGATTAAATAATTTTCGCTGACTTTTTTATTACCTAACGCTACCTTTGGAGTAGGGTAATGCAAAAGTTTCCATCATTTTTATTACATCATTCATGGCATCATTATTCAGTCAAAATTTTTTCCTTGAATTTCTGACAACTTCTGCCGCTCAATGGAATATTGATAGCCTGTCTACGTTGAAGTTGTCCAATGCTCATGAGAGAGTTCAGAATCATTTTACGCGGCCTTGTAGGCGATGAATGGTTTTCCAAACGATAGTCCCCGTTACCCAATGTCGCAAGCCTATTGTAATTTTATCTTTTATTTTCATAGGGGTCAAAAAAGTTCACACGCGCTACTTAGTTGCATCAGTTCGAACCTTTGCAGTTCGGGGCCGTCATGTCATGTACACAGGGGCGAATCATTCTCGTTCACTTCGTTTCTCGTCGGTAAAGAGGAAGACGAACTCGGAAAAGTTATCCTCAATGTCCTCTCATTTGTGGAACAGATTCTTCATATGACAATTCCCCGAACACTGTAATCTGAAACTCTTCAAGACTACAGTCAACCGTTATCTATCCTACGTATAATCTACAACTCCTATCTCCTCCTCTTACGTCCGTAAAAACAACGTCATTCAGTAATCCTCTAACATGAGTGACTTTTGGGCTTTATTTTGGGGGAACACTAGCGTAGAAAAAAAAATTACATTTTATATTCTATTAAAAGATTCTCAATTTGATTCAAGAAATTCTTTGTTCGGTATCTGGAATTCTTTGGAGCCGCTGACCAAAATTTCTTTTGGACAGTTCAAATATATCCGGTGTAACAGCAAAATTGTCCTAAATCGAAGGAAATCTTTTAAATACTTTTTCCTGATTTTTTTAATTTAAATTTTTTTTCATATAGTGCCAATCATTTAAAAATATAAATACATATTTATTTATTATTATTATTATTATTATTATAAAATTAAGACTTCACCATCCACAAAAACCACCAGTCTGTCTATTGTGATTACCTCATTATCCGCGGATGACAAACTTGGGCTTCACTTATCTAGAGTTGATTAAATTTAGCGTAAATTTTGTGCTCAAATATAATATTTCGTGTTCAAAATATATTATTAAATAGCAAAATATAAACAATACTTATATATATATATATATATATATATATATATATATATATATATATATATATATATATATAAATTGGTGGGTAAGATTAGGATTATAGATAGATAGATAGATAGATAGATAGATAGATAGATAGATAGATAGATAGATAGATAGATATAAATTGGTGGGTAAGATTATATATATATATATATATATATAAATTGGTGGGTAAGATTATTAATGCCAGATAGAAGAACTGATATTGCATATCAGTTTAGTACGCTTTTCTTTGTTTCTAACGATTCCCTTTTGTTTCGTAATACTTTGCTTAGCTTTTGGAAGGCACCTTTCGCTATCTTAGTGTGGCTTCGTATTTCATTATCGCATTTTCCATCTGCCGTTAATACACTTCCCAGATATTCAAATTGTTCTACTTGTTTGATTTTGGTATCACCAATTTGTAATCTGCATGTTGGGCTGTTCCTTTTTTTCCGTGCATTCTCTCCTTTCTTCTTTGCGTAGTTGCTGACGATGGCAGGTTTTTCCGATCTTCTGTCTTTCGTATCTCTTAGTAAATGTTGTCTTTTAGTTATCTCTCTTAATCCCTGTTCTGCCATCGATGTACACAGACACGCTGTGTAGGCTATGCGCTGTTTTCTTTTGCCCCTCTTGCTTTAAATATGTCCTCTCAGTGTCAAACATTCCAAGCCCACTTTCCTCATTACGTGTCTGAGACCAGAGATCCCCAACCACGGTAAATTATTTGCTGGCGCACCATAAAGAAATAATTAACTTGTTAAAAATTATATATCTATATCTATAATTCTCAAAATGCATGTGTAAATATGTGTTTATTTGTTTTTTTGTTTTTGTGTGTGTGTGATCAGATATTGTTTATGCGTTTCCACAGTTTTCATCCGATTTCGATTAATTTTTTTTTTTTTTTTTTTTTGGTTTGATAGATAATTCTTCAGTCTTGGTTTTAGGTTCAAATTGGCTGGAAACAATTACAACATTGAAGGTGAAAAATCTATAAAACTGATTTTTTTTACACTTTACGCATAAATCAAAGACAAAATTTAATGCCTGTAAAAAATCAGCGTACAATCAATTTACAGAGTTGAAATCTAACGCAAAAGATTATTAAAATTATAAAAAAAAAAAAATTATATTATAAATAAAAATTATCGTATATTATTATGACGGTCCATGGAAGAGGTTCCTTCCTTGCAAGATTAAAAACGCAAAAACGGCCCTTTTCAGCCCCCCACTTCAAATTGTTAGTCCCCCCATTTGTGGAGATGCCTCAGTTGCACCCAGTTGTCACTAATATTGATTTTGGAGTGGGCTGACTTTAAACTTAAACTGCTCCAAATGAACGGCAAATATTCCCAGTAATGTAACACTCAGTCGACGACGGGTTATCCTGCTAGTAACAGATACATTGAATATTGGATTCTAATTTACAAAGATTTGTTTAAATATTCAGTATTCATTTACTCAATACTATCTGTAAGTACTTTTTACAATTGATGTATATTTTTATTTATTTGCTATAATTTCCAACAAACTTTCTAATCCCAAATATTTTTCATATTTGGCATTGATTCTACATTATTGCTCTCTTTATTGAAATGCCCTTAAATTACACATATGTTCCACTACATGAACCCGGGCCGTGGGATAAAAAAGGTTGGAGACCACTGACCTAGACATTTCAACTTTCTGATGTTAAGTATAAGTGTCTTTTTTGTTTTCCATTTTATTCTCAGATTTAAAGATTTTAATAATGATAATAATAAATATCGAGGCGGGATACCATTGGTAAAATATCGAGGCGGGATACCATTGGTAAAATATCGAGGCGGGATACCATTGGTAAAATATCGAGGCGGGATACCATTGGTAAAATGTCGAGCAACATTGGTAAAATGTCGAGCAACATTGGTAAAATGTAGAGCAACATTGGTAAAATGTCGAACAATATTGGTAAAATGTCGAGCAACATTGGTACTGAGTTTAATTTCGTTTCCCGGACAAGAGCTTGAACAACTAATTTACTCGGATGTCTGGAAATTACTTGTTTCCGTAATGAATCTTGGGACTAAATGACTTGTTTGAACCGGCGAGTAGAGAAACAAACTAAAACATTGAAAAAAGTGCCGGTTTGATCTGATTGTTGTTCGTTTTTGCCTCATTCTTTTTTTTTTTTTTTTTATAACTTAATTTTCTGTTTTTTATTTGTTATATTTTCTTTTTGCTAGTTTATTTTTTTCTTAAGCAAAGGTACGTTTTTTTGAACGAAGGAGGAAGTTGTGATTACTCCGATAACAAGACGAAAATAAACATGGCGATTTCCCAGATCTCATTTTTTTTATTTATTTTTTTTATTTTCAATTACTACCCACTTTGTTTCTTCTTCAGTTACTTACTTTCATTTTTTTTGTGCGGGGGGTGCGGGGTGGGGGTGGGGGTAGGTTGTTGTTTTTTTTTACTTTTATTTCATTTATTACTGACTTCTACTTCAACCTCTCACAATTTTGTCTTCGTCCAACATACATTTTCTGTTAGTTCGTATCGCTCCTATATCGACTATCTTCACACACACACACACACACACACAACAATATACATACATACACAAATGTCATTTTTACGGATATTTTGCTAGTATATATATATATAGTATATATATATATATATATATATATATATATATATATATATATATATATATATATATATATATAAATAAAGGTAATCATACGAATGATTAATCAGAAAAGTTAATGTAATTAATGGTGAAAAAAATCGCTAACAAATTTAATAGAGCATTATCTTACTAACCATTCGTTGAATGACGCGATCCTTATATTTAAAATTGTAAGATGGATTTGATAGCCTCCTCGCCTTCAAAACCGGTCCCATGGATGATTCCCTTGAGCTTGGGGAAAAGAAAAAACTGTCACACGAAGCAAATCAGGTGGTTGTTCTAGTACGGCGATGTTTTTTTCTTATCCAGGAACTGCCGGATGCTCAGGGAGTTCTGAGAAGGTTAATTGTAGTGGTGAAGGAGCTACGATTTGTCCTGCCACAACTCCTGCATGTGAAAAGCATGCAACTGTTGCATAAAGCTAAGATTAGAATTATATATCCCCAAGATATGTTAGATGATAACACAATCCGCTTATCCCACCTTCGTTCACAGGTGACACATTACACCCAGTCGCGTTATTTTCAGAGAGACCTCGTATATATATATATATATATATATATATATATATATATATATATATATATATATTCGGCCCTTTGAACTTTAGTATGCGGCTCGTGGAAATATGTCGGCTGAAATTCATTTTTTCTTCACAGTTAATATAAAAGTTAAATAAGAAGCTTCATAATTATTCGCTGGGTATAAATTGAGATCCCATTGGATTGAAACGTAATTTTAATGTTAATGTGTATGTAAAATAAAAAAATGTAACTTTTGTTCATGTCTTGTGGCTCTTGTCAGTCATATATCGAAATATATATGATCGCCTAAGCGTGTATCATGCATGTCACATAACTGACTGAAATTCACTTCCATGCTAATACCCTTGGGAAAGGTATGAATCATCTTCTTCTCCCTCCATCTATGGGTAAATAGCAGGACAGACCAGTTTCTATAGCCTCGGATGGCAACTGGTCTACCGCAGAAAGAAATGGCAAACTGATACCGGAAAAATCTGCCTCGTCAGTCATGTATCGAAAGATACATGATCGCTTAAGCGTGTATGGGTAAATAGCAGGACAGACTGGGTTCTGGCACATAACTGACTGAAATTCACTTACGTGCTAATACCCTTGGGAAAGGTATGAATCTTCTGCCTCTCTCCACAGCTATGGGTAAATAGCAGGACAGACTGGGTTCTATAGACTCGGATGGCAACTGGTCTACCGCAGAAAGAAATGGCAAACTAATACCGGAAAAAATCTGCCTCGTCAGTCGTGTATCTAAAGATGCATGATCACCTAAGCGTGTATCACGCATGGCACGTAACTGACTAAAATTCAATTACGTGCCGATACCCTTGGGAAAGGTATGAATCCTCTTCTTCTCTCCCCCAGCTATGGATAAACAGCAGGACAGACCTAGTTCTATAGCCTTGGATAGCAACTGGTCTACCGTAGAAAGAAATGGCAAACTACTACGGGAAAATATCTGCCTCGTCTGTCATGTATCTAAAGATACATGACTGCTTAAGCGTGTATCACACATGACACATAACTGACTCTTGCTTTCATTGTGCCCTGTGAGTGTTAAATTTTCTAAGCCCCTTTCCTCATTATGTGCCCTAGGAATTTCAACTGTCTCTTTCTGATGTTAAGTATAAGTGTCCTTCCTTCTTGGCTCAATGTAGCGTAAAGAACTGACAAAATCCGATCCTTTGGCCGCTCACACACTCGGGCCACTCACCGACCACACCCCAAACATCTTTCTTCCGCTTTGCCTACAAGCAATCTCTGTGTCTCAGAAGCTTTCCATTTTTGTACCCAGAGGCGAGGTAATATCGTTACGTCGCATACATGCGCTGTAGTGTCCTAATTTGTTTCCTCTTCGGTTCCAACAGCCACACCCAAACCCGGCCCTCTCGCAGAGAATGGCCTTTCATGTCCATTAAGAGTCTCTAGTGACCGGGTCATTTAGAGACTTCTCATTAGTTCATCAAATAACAGATCACGGCATTACTTTTGCGCTTGTGTATGTCTTCAGGAAGATTGAGAAAGGAAGCCAGAAACTGTGTGTGTGTGTGTGTGTGTGTGTGTGAGAGAGAGAGAGAGAGAGAGGGAGAAAGAGAGAGAAGGAGAGAGAGAGTAAAGAAATAAAAGCCTTTCGATGTGGAGCATGAACAGAAAACGGAACCAATGCGCTAGTAATAGGAAAAGAGGTTTTGTGGAAATCGGGGGGTTCATGTCGAGGTTAAGACAGTGCGGGGTGGGCTGTTTTTTTTTTCTGTTCTTTTCGTTCCTCGCTCCACCCAGCCCAGCCATTTTGTCGGTGTGCTGTTATGGTTGTCGTGTCTGTCGTCCATCGTGCTGACTCTTATAAAGTATGTTGATATGCTTTTCCTGTAACAGAGGGATAAGAGATCTGGTGACAGATGGTCGTCAGCAACGATTGCTTCATGAGAGAAAACTATTTGGGGAAGAAAGGAAACGAAAGGAAAGCCGGTAGCAGATAAATGAAAGAGTGTATGAACTAGTACCATAAGAGATGTTAAAAGAAAAAGAAGAACGAAAAATAAAAACAGTAGAACTCTAAAATTGGCACTGCGACCCACAATATTAATTTTCTGCAAAATGCTCATTCATATTACTAATAAAAACTAGTTTTAACGCGAGAAAATTTCACGGTTTTCCTATTTCAAATTTCTGATGAAACTTCTTAATTCTTTAGTTAATGATTGAGTAAGGTCCATGGCGAGTTCTACGACAATAAAATATCCGGTCCTGGGTATGACGATAAACTACATCTGGCAGCATGGCCTCTGTGATCGGGAGGTTTTGAGGAGCGTGGAACCATTTTTTAATTGGTGTTGTTCCTAGTTTCACACTGATCCGAGGTGGTAGCACCTGTTAAGGTCTTAGCTGTGGCCAAAATATAACCCCCAAAACTGAGGTCAAAACACCATGAAAGTATAAAATTAGATTTTTTATAATAAAAATACCAGCTATACATTTTTGAATATATATATATATATATATATATATATATATATATATATATATATATTGTAATGCCTGTTTGTAGGAGAAACTTTGTAAATCACAGATGCAATAAGTAACTTCGAACAATACTCGGTCAAACCCCGCTAATTGCCATATACATATTTTTCCTTTACTCGTCACGTGATCTAATTACTTCAAGATGAGGTCGACTGTGCTCGCTCTCTGACGATCCGTGTTCAACAGCAACACTGTTTTCCTATAAGATAATATATATATATATATATATATATATATATATATATATATATATATATATATATTTGGTTGGATAGATGTGAGTTTGTGACCTGGGTTTCACGCTTTTGCGATCGTCAGACAAACCCCTGTTTGTCTGATGATCAAAAAGCGTGAAACCTAGGTCATTGCGATCGTCAGACAAACAGGGGGTTTTCTGACGATCGCAAAAGCGTGAAACCCAGGTCACAAACTCACATCTATCCAACCAAATATGTTAGCTCTATCTCTGATATTAAGCGCTTTCTAATAAGTACCGCGCATATAATATATAAATAATTATACATACTTATATTTATTTATATTTATATTCACTTTTCACACACACACACACACACACACACACACACACACACACACACACACACACACACATATATATATATATATATATATATATATATATATATATTACCAGCAATACATTTTAAAAAATATTGGCAGCTATACATTTTTGAAAAAGAGATATTACCAACAATACAACTGACTTTCGACAAGAAAACTTTTTACAAAAAATAGGTCAATGAAACTTCATCTACAAAGCGATTTCTTATAAAGAATACATATTTTATTCATGCGAACCTATCCGAAAAATCTTGCAGGGTTATGTTTTTTTTAATAACTCATTGAGGTCGATATGTCGTAAAACCAAAGAAACGAAACCAACCATGTATACACAGAATTTGCCCTAAGCACGTTGTTAAATATTTGCGCTTAATATCTTCAACAAAATACTGCAATAACAATCATAAATATGATTTTTTTAAGAAGTAAGGGGGTACAAATGAAAAAAAAACATTAAATTGACAAATTTTTCTACATTACTAAAACAGGCGTTAAACGTTTTTATCTTCCCTTCTTTCATTTTTTGACAGAAACTAAGAGGATGTTTCTCCGATCACTAAAATCTTAACCTGTTCAGACCTCATGCTAACCGTTTTCTTCTGCTACTAAACGGCCTCTTAATATAACCCTCTTGGTTGCAACTAAGGCACATCCCCAAATGGGGGAGTTAACAATTTTAATTGGGGGCGGCCCTGAAAAGGGAACTGTATAATAATAAATAATATTATTGTAATAATTTAAACTATTTATTTTTATTGAAGATTTTATGAAAGATATATATCCAAGAACAGAGAGTAAATAGTAAAACGTTGGTGAGAGTTATAATGGACAGGAAGTAGTGGAGAGCCATTATCGCCAAAATTTTGGACTCAAAACTGGTACTGAAGAAAAAATCTATCAAAAAAAAAAATTTTTCATTAAAATCGGATGGAAACTGGAAATGCATAAACAACATCCGATCACACACACAGACATACATACACACATTTTGAGAATTTTAGATATAGATTATTACATTCTAGGTCACAAAAAAAAAAAAAAACTGAAAGGAAGAAATTTATTTAATTTTATAAAAATTAATAATAATAAGGTATCCTGTTTGCTATGTAAATTAATTACAAATTGATTCGCATAATGAATTGAAAAGAAAGTTCATGCCGCGTGACTTCTAAAAATTAAAAAAAAAAAAAACAGTAATATCATAATCTCACTCTCCAGCCCTGATAGAGCCCAAAAGCGTCCCCGGGCCCTTGTGGATGTGTCAAGTCTGTCGGATGGTCTGTCACTATTTCTACGGAAAGTGCTCAGACGAAATAAATAGCCTGGTCCCGCCAAATCAAACCTTCACGGCAAGGACACACCATGCCGCTTACATTGTAACAAACCATCCATATATCCTTCGTATTTCATATTCTTCCACTCATATACGCACAAATTGCCTCCTAATGTAACTCACTACCTCGAGTGGCCCACGGGCCTTGATGGGCCTGGAAATGAGTTTAAATGGGCCTGGAGAAACCAGGAGTAGTGTAGTTATTAGTCAAGGTTTCTATTTTAAGTTTCAACGTTTATATTTTTCTACTGCATTTTGTTTTTGTAAATGTTATTTCCTGTTACATGGAATTTCTCTTCGTGCTTACGGGAGCCTGAAAATCTTTTTGGCACCAGAAATGAGACACAAAGAAGAAAAGTTAGAGAAATACTGCCCCAGATGTCAGTCACTTGAGGGCCATACTTAGTACACGCTTGAGCAATCCCGTCACTTTCGATTCATGACTTACTAGGCAGACGATTTTCCCGCAGTAGGTTGCCGTTTCTTTTCTGCGGTTGTAGACTGGTTGTCAACTAAGGCTATAGGTTTCAGTATGTCCTGCGATTAAACCCGCAACTTATGAAGAGATGGATTCATACCTTTACCAAGGATATTTACCCGCAAGCCGAAGTTCGTATTCCGAGCCGTTATGCACTACACCGCATCTCATTGTGAACGAATTTCAAAAAAAATATTTTATTTATTTATCTTGCATTTAGGATTACATTGGTATGAGCATATTTTGTTTTGGCTTTCGTATGGAAATCAATATACAATGAATTTACGCAGCAAACTGGAGCCTATTAACTTTTATAAAATCTAATAATTTATATTATAAATTATTAATTTTATAAAAGGGTCCCTTGATAAACATATAGTCGTGTATCCAGCATAATTATTCCTGAATTTGGTTTGATCGGGCATGTAAATTCTTAAATAATATTGGTCCTTTCTTATTTGAATTTTTCATATATATATATATATATATATATATATATATATATATATGTATGTATATATGAAGAAATATAGTCTTAAGATGTACTATATTTATGGAATAAAGTGCTCAATATCAGAGATAGAGCGTGTGTAAATATAAAAGTGAACATAGAAGTCAGCACTTAGAGGCGACAGTCTGTTTCATGCTAGATGCAATGTCATATATATATATATATATATATATATATATATATATATATATATATATTTCTGAAAAATCAAAATAAGAAAGGACCAATATTATTTATGAATTTACATGCCTGATCAAACCAAATTCATGAATAATTATGCTGGATACACGACTATTCGAGAATTTTGCTGTTACACCTGACGATATATATATATATATATATATATATATATATATATATATATATATATATAGTGATTTTCCAACTGTAGCTTGGATGTGGCACAAGGCCGAAAGTAACGGGCACACAACGAGGATCGAACTCACTACTCATCTGTAATTGTTCTAGCGAAACAAGCTTGCTAATATATTACAACATTATATATATATATATATATATATATATATATATATATATATATATATATATATATATATATATATATATATTATAAATTAATTGATTTAAAATATGGTTTTCTTCGCTACACAGTTCTAACCATGTTTCAAAAATGGAAGCTAAAAGCCCCGAATTTAATTTTGTAATCAAATTAAAGACATTAGTTCCATTTCATCCTCAATCGAATTTTGGAGTAACTTTTAAAATTACTGGGTTTTAAATACACGGCTAAAACAAAATTCATGTTTCCAAGGTTACAGATAAATCTATTCTGCAAGACAAGGTGTGTCTGGGTGTTTAATGTGTCTATATTTTAATGTATCAGTTATTGCTACGTTTTGGTAGTGGGTAGGGATGTATTTTTCAATGAAATCTAACATCCGTTAAAAGCGTGTCGTCTGGATTTTTTTAAAATTATATTGTTAATGGCTAAAATTCTTACGGTATTTTTTTTCTTTCGTATTTAAAACCTTTAATTATACGATGAAAAAAAACAGAAAAAATCTGAAAACAGAAAACAGCCTTTGTCTGTCCCTCGTATTTGATGGGATTATCAGAAAAATGCAAAAGGTCTTTGGTTCATATAACATCAGAACGACCTTCGAAAGTGGTTCAACCAAATTATAATTCGTCTTTAACATTCCAAGAACGTTTTCTGTGAGGTGGATTTACTCCATTCTCGGTTGATAGGAAATGACTGTATTTTTAATGGGGATCCTGAGATGTGTGTTTTGCTATTGTTATACTAATGGTAATATTAGCCGTTTGCCTACACGGAAGAATCTGGCATTCATTGACCGAGCAGCCAGTACTGTGTTCGTTTGAAATTTATAAAATCTTTCTCTTCAAACAATTTCTCAAGTCCAGTAGCTGTTATCGCTCTTTCTAGTATTGATAAGGGTTTCCTTCCGATTATTCTATTTGGAGTGATGTGGAATGTTAACATTATGATTATACGGTTATTTTTTTTTCTAGTTACATGTGCTATCCATTAGGGGTGCAGAATTATTTTCGACTTCACCCACTGCGACGCGAATGTGTCCAAACATTTATTGTCGACTAGCAGTAGAGCCCGGCGTTGCCCGGGGATGTAACAGTAAGAGATAGAGCAGGTATCGACCATCATAAAGACTGAAAAATAAAATTGACAAAGATTATTGTTTAAGGTTGACGGACACGCATGTCTTAATTAGTTTTTTGTTTTGTTTTGTTTTTTTACGAATTGGTCAAACCCAAACTCAAACAAAAATATTGTTTTCAATCGTTATGAGTCTACCGATTGAATAGAATTTTATTATAAACAATTGTCTTGTAAATGGAATTTTTAAAGCATTCTGAATGTAAAAATAAACAAAAAAAAGTGTGCAAGACAATAAGAAACACTACCTGCCAAAAAAAAGTGAAGTTTTGTTGGAATCGGTTGAAAAATGTAGGAAATCTGATCCCATTTATAAACGAACACACACACACACACACACACACACACACACACACACACACACACACAAACAAACAAACAAACAACCTGGGTTTTAAGTATAACTCGATATGAGTTGTCCTCCTTTCATTCTCGCGATGCCTCTTAATCGTGTTTTCAAATTGATATCGTGCAAAAACAATTGTGTTTTTCCAATTTTTGGCGCTGTCAGAACCACCGCAAGGTAATTTTACGTAGTCCTGTGAAGTTTTGTTGAAATAGGTTGAAAAATGTAGGAAATCCGATCCAATATATAAACGAACAGACACACAGACACACACACAACCTGGGTTTTATAATAAGTATGATAACTCCCCAAAAAACGGTAGATTTTATCTAAATTTCTTCGTTATTTTTGAATTAAGAATGTACATTTACATCTACAGGAACTATTCGGGAAATTTTTTTTTAGGAACTGAGCGCGATGTTTGAGCTACAAATTACCCTTAATTCTGTCACCCATCCAAGAATGTAAAAAAATATCAATTGCTTGTGTAATTTGTTGCCAAATTCGTAATTCCAGATCATTGGATAAAGGCGTTAGTTAGATCCAGTGGCAGGACTCAAAGAATTGTGAGTTCAAATACCTGGTTAAGGCAGTAGAGAACTTGAAGAGGGGAATTAACAGGAGATAACTGATAACTGATATCCATTAAACATGGCACGTGGAACTAGAACAGTCTACCCCAGCGAGCGAAATAAAGGGTTCAGTTCGATATTCCAACCCCCTGAAGAAGGCTTGAGCGTACAACGGCTGAAACGTTGTGATAAATATGGCAACAAAGATGAGAACAATAGTCCGAATAGTGTAAATAAACATTTGTAAAAAATGGAATCCGTTCTTTTTTCTTTTTTTCATTATTTTGACAGCAGTGGTACTAATTTGCCTACGTATTCTTGCTCGACTTAAACACGGATATTTACGGTGTACCCATAACACCGCTATAAATTTGCTTCCACAAGTGACGTGAGGATTCGTTCTGGACGGACACCAAATATGGAATCCATATGTGTCAAACGCGTTGCTTTTCGGAGAGCTTCTTCTGATATTTATAAAAGAAAGAAATAAAACAGAAAAGAAATAAAAACAAAAACGAAAAAAAGAATTAAAAAGTGGGTCACCGTACAAAATGTCATTGCCTGTCTCGAATATGGATAGACTGACGGCAAAATGCGTGGGGGTGAAGGGTGGGTAAGCACAACAAGCAAGGTGGATTTATATTAATGTTGAGGGGCTTAGAATGAATGATGCCACTTTGGAATAAAAATTCTTATAAGGAGAAAGCATTGGATCTCACGGTCTTCGGTTTCTAATAGCAACGGGTTTAAGGAGTTCAAAAGAAAGTGGGGGGCGGGCGGATATCGCCAAGGCATATCAAGGGGAGGAGCAAAGAACTTTGATAAGATGAGAGCTAAAAAAAAGAAAAAGAGAAGTCATTCTGAGAATGGAAAAATCAGTACTTAAAAAATGGCTTAAGAATAGACTAGAATCAATACAGAGAAGAGGAGTTTGACTGAAGAAAGAAAGTCCAACGAAGAAAAAAAAACAAAGAGAAAGAGCGCTGCAATAGAAAGAGAGAGAGAGAGAGAGAGAGAGAGAAAGAAAGAAAGAAAGAAAGAAAGAAAGAAAGAAAGAAAGAAGTTTAATTTTTGGCGTGAGGAATTATCATTATTTACACTATTTACATTCGGACTATTCTCCTCTAACTTTGTTGTCATAACGTTTCGGCTGTTTTACTCTCCGCCCTTCATCAGGTATATATATTGATCTGTGTAACCAACACGGAATTTCAGACTGAACCCTTTATTTAATCTACGACTGTAACGGTAGACTTTTCTCATTTCACAGTCCATGTCTAGGGATATTTCGTCTAGTTCTTATTTTAGTATTGCTCAGATATTGACTGCCCTCTTCTTACTGAGTTCAAGCACGCATTCCCCGGCTTAAGGATTGAACTCACAGCTCCGTCAGACAGTTATGTGTCATGCATGATACACGCTTAGGCGATCATGTATCTTCACATACATGACTGACGAGGCAGATTTTTTTTGCCGCAATGGGTTGCCATTTCTTTCTGCGGTAGACCAGTTACCATCCAAGGGTATAGATCCCGGTGCATTTACCCATAGCTGGTAGGGTGGGGGAGGAGAAGAGGATTCCTACCTTTGCTAAAGGTATTAGCAGGTAATGGATTCAACCAGAATTCGAACTCGGCTCTCCGATTCCTCAATCTGAGACTCTATCCTTTACACCACCGTGCATCCTCATAACTACTATATCACTAAGTCCCAGAACCAAAGCTTTGATACACTAGGCTAATTTCTAAGAAAAGATTAAATAGACTGAGGCCCTCATTTGCTCCTTGTCGTACTCATGATGAGGTTTAAAATGTTTCCCTATCGGGGTTCTTTCCAGATATGCATGATTTTGTGGACTGATATAGTTCCACGAATAGATCAGTATAATCAGAGGAGTCAAGGCATAGAAGACATTTTCTAATGGATAAGAAGAGGAAGTCTTTATGTTTAGTGGCGGATTGGCCAGTGTGTCAGCTTGCCCCATGGCAGGTGGGCCCTTGATAGTGAAGACCCCTATATCAGGTAAGAAACAAACACAGACAACTATTTTAGTAATAAAAAGGAATAAGATCTTTATAAAGTCATCTGCACACTATCAGTTACTAAAGTCCAGTGTGAGACGGACTTGAGTAACTGATAGTCTGCAGATGACTCTATAAAGTTCTTATTCCGTTTTATTACCCATGTGAGAGAAGACAGAATTCATGGTCATCAGTAAAAGGATGAGCCTGAAATACAGGTTTCAGGTCGGGGACACTAAAATCAAGCATGTGCGGGATTTTAAATATCTGGGAAGTGTCTTGACGGAGGACGGATTAGGATGGCCAAGGATGCATTCTAAAAGCTGTACAGAACACTGCGAGACAGGAGGATTACTTTGGTGACAAAGAAAAGAGTACTGAGCTATTACATCTGTCCTCCTATAGGGCAGCGAATTTTGAACAGTCTCCTCAAAGATAAAGAAGAGCCTCGAGGCAGCGGAGATGTGGTTCTACAGAAGGATGCTAAGTATATCATGGAGCAAGCGTGTGAGCAACGATGAGGTCTTGGAAAGGATGCAAACAAGGAGAAAGCTTATGCTTAATATAAGGAAGAGATAAATAAAATTTTGGAGGCACGCAATGAGAAAGGAAGGCCTGGAGAATCTGATACTCACAGGTCGAATTGAGGGGAAAAAGAGAGACAAGAGAAAGCAACGCATGACATACCAAGCGGGCTTAAGCAAGTGGATGGCAGAACGTGGTCTGGAGAAGTTGGCAGAGGCACGGAACTTATGGAGAGACACAACGAATAGAGAGAAGTGGAGAGCCATGATCGACTACGTCTTGAAAGGACACTGCACATAAAAAGAAAGAATGTGAGAGGACATCTTCAAAGGCAAAGCTCCTAAGGACAAGGTTAAGAAATTTACTGCCGGAGAGGAATTTGGAATCATGCATGTTTCTATTCATTGAAGAATTATTAGATGAATTGGATACAGTAGCAATTATTGGCAGATTCGAACAATCATGTAATGAACACAAACGATTGCTCTTAATATAGTGGACTGCATGCAACGCTTTTGACCTATCTGTTAATGTGTAAATTGAGCAGTAAACTATTTAAAAATCTAAAGTCTACTTCAACTCTATACGTCTCATGTCTCCGACGGAGCTCTGAAATTTTATTTGCTAATTATTTTCTTCTCGCCCGGTTTACACTCCTTCTTGGTTTCTTGAACAGGAATTTCTCCCTTATTTCCTGTTTAGAATCGGGTTTTCCGGTTTCTTCAACTATAGACTTTTAATATTCTCGCCTGGACTCTGAAATTATATTCGTTAAATCTTATTATCTTCAAGACTAGAGTTCGACGTTATCTTTCCTACATAGAATTTCACCTTTTGACTTTCTAACTCTAATACAACATCACACAGTGATCCACTGGCTTGAATGGCTCTTGGGCCTTGTATTGGGTGAAAATTAGTAAAAACAAAACAACCAAATACTTGAAATTAATAGTTCACTGACCATTTTTACCATGACGATCCGCTTAGGTGAAACCTGGGTAGGTTTGCCTGTCTCTTTAGGTTTATATAAGGTTTACTCTACTTCGTGTATTGAGCACTTTCTTCACGTAGTTGCTTTTACTCGTTTTGGAGGGTTTTTTTTTTCTTTGGACTCTGAGCTTGAAATATGGACGATTGTTTTCGCCTCAATTTCATGTTCTTAGTTCTTTCTTTTTTTATTCCTCATTTTTTCTTGGGTACTGGTTTGTTCAATTACAAACCGAAATAACATAGGTTTTTTCCAAGCGAGTACCATTACTATATATATATATATATATATATATATATATATATATATATATACGTTATTTTATCGATACAATTATTTAAGTTCTTTCTCTGTTTATGATAAAGAGTATTAATTACGTTTACCGGCCTGAATGTCCGAGAAATTTCGTAGAAGATATGTCAGGAATTGAACTTGTGTCCTGCAGAGAACCATTATTTGATCTGATGCATCTACTTCAATAAATTGTATGTCTAAAAATAACGTATAAACAGAAGCTATATTAAAATAGTTGTCGGATGTAGTCCATTTCATAATATATATATATATATATATATATATATATATATATATATATATATATATATATATATATATATATATAGTGTAACCCGGATATAAGAGAGTTGTCGGGACGGAAAAGAAGTCTCTTATATCCGGGTTTGGTCTATTTTAGATGTAATAGAGAGATTTTCTCTGGTCCCAAATTAGAGCCTGTGTTAATGTATATAAAATAGACCAAATCCAGATATAAGAGAAACCCGGATATAAGAGACTTCTTCTCCGGTCCCGACAACTCTCTTATATCCGGGTTACACTATATAGGCATACGCGCTCGCGGACATGCACACACAGCTTGGTCCGAAAATCTTGTCACCCCCTACATAATATAATTTTCTCTTTCAAATGAAAATGAAGATGTTTATACAGACCTTCCCGATGTGTGACAGCATCAATGAAAATGAATAAACCGAATCCAGTACATGTGCTTTGTATTACTGTATGACTTATTCTTCTATTGTTCTCGTTATATTTTAGTAGGGGGGTGGTGACAAAACTTTCGGTCCACCCTGTATATTTTAATGGAGATTTTTTTTTTCAGCACGACGACAATATTTTACATACTTGTAACTCTATAAGCATTTTTGTATCGGGGTGTGTAACATCTCCCCCACCCCCAGGGGACTATCCATTTTCGGTAATCCGAGGTGACTAATGCAAGGTTATATAACTAATAACGTACAGACACTGAACGAAGTTGATAAAAACCCCGGATGAATTATTTTTCTACTATTTTGTTCATATCACGAATTGTGTTACAATTAAAACCATTAAAACTTGAAAATGAAAACTACTTTAAACGAAGCCACATCACTTGAGAAATACCAACAGCGGCGACAACTAAAATGGATAGCACATCAAAGAAAAAAAAATAATGACATAAGAAATTAACATTCCACACGACTTCAAGTAAAAAGTTGGGAAGGAAATCCCCCATCAATACTTGAAAGATCAGCTACTAAACTTGAGAAATCTGTTTTCCTGGAAAATTCCTTTAAAAGAAAGATTTCATAAATTTCAAACGAAAGCAATACTGGCTGCTCGGTCAATGAATGTCAAATGTTTCCTTGTATGAAACGGCTAATATTATCATTATCATTACCATATGGCAATGAATACTGAAGAATTTCATTACAGATGAAGATGAAACATGCCGTAACTGAAATGTAGTTCCACAGAAGCATGTTGAGAATTCTATGGACCAAACGTTTGAGAAATCAGGAGGTTCTAAGGAAAATGTGAACAAAAAGAACACTTTTTCTTGGGTTCAGAAAATGACAGTTGAAATGTCTGGAAAATATCATGAGGAAATAAGTTTGTCGAATATGACACTTACAAGATATTGAAAGAAATAGGAACAGGAGGAATTAGCGTGTAACATACTTAACGAGTTTATGCAAAAGGATGACAGAACAGGGGGGATCGTAAAATTGCTATGAACTACAAGAGATAGGAAGGCGTGGAGAGCCATAACCTCGACGTCATGAAGGGAAGAGGTTTATTTTAGGATGGGCCGCAGAGACTTGAGGTTTGTCGACGTTTGAAGCACGGAAAAGATGGTAGGCTGGCGGGAACTATCCTCGACCTTACTTAAAGTTGGATCATAAATCTCCCTACCTAACAAGTGTTAGAGTTCTTCTGGTTTCGTATTAAATGGAGTCTTGCGGGCAAATAGTGCCGATGTCCAAATAGTCGTTCATCAAACCGTGCATGAGGCCGTTTTTCCTGATTTTTGCAGATTTAGCCTCCCGGTTTTACATTCATCCACGTGATAGGCTGCTTGGGTAAAGGATGGAGATTTTCTTTTTTCATTGCTTTTTTTGTTTTTTTTTTTTTTTTTTGCAATGAAATCGATCGGTGGTATTTGTTTCTGCCACGGGCCGACTGCAATACGGTGGCCTCCGGGGAAATAGAGCAGCGGCTATCACACCGAAAAGAAAATGAACGGCAAAAAAGAAAAAGCGAGAAAGAGAATTTAAAATAGGTGAAACCTACAACAAAAAAGGTTAAAGAAAAAAAAAATCAGACATAAAAAAGACATTTCTTTGATTGAAGTAAATATGGAACATGGCCAAAACTTTAGATACTATACTTGAAAGCATATAAGACGCGCCTTTTTTTCCCTAACAACAATGTCTAGGTCCATTTTATCCAGAACGTTTTCTATGGTAGACTATAATTTTTACGTAAGATAATCACTTTTACTTAACATGACATCATTACATTATTTACTCATATTACTATTATTATTATTATTATTAGTAGTTGTAGTAGTAGTTCATAAAGTCATTCTCCTTTTTATTAAATAGTTTTTTTCAGGATGAAGAAAAGAAAAGAGTTGTTGGCGCAGGTAAGAGGAAAGGAAAGAAAACGGCTTTTTCTGAATTTTGTTGGCGAAAGAAAGGAAGAAAGAAGAAAAAAAGAAAGAAGAATCGTTAAAAAGAAGGAAAAAATCAATAAAATACAAAAAATGACAAAGAATTATTGAAAAAAGAATTAAGAATAAAGAAAGAAGCAAAAAGAAAGAGCAAAAAGAAAGAGAATGATAGAATGAAAGATCAAAGAAATTGAAGAAATAAATAAGTCAAAGTATTTACTCAACTTATATTATTATTATTACTATTACTGCTACTATTACTAGTAGTAGTAGTAATTCATAAAGTCATTCTACTGTTCATTAAATATACATTGTAATGATGGACAAAAGAAAAGAGCTGTTGGCATAGACAAAAGAAAGAAAGGAGAATCAGTAAAAAGAAGGAAAAATAAATGAATAAAAACAGAAAAAGATAAAGAAAGATCGAAAAGAAATAAGAAAGAAAGAAAGAAAGAAAGAAAGAAAAATTGGTATAAAGAAGAAAAAATAAAGAAAATAAAGAAAAAAATTAAGAATGATTGAAAAGAAATAAGGAATGAAGAAAGAAAGAAAGAAGGATCGGTATAAAGAAGAAAATATAAATAAAAGACAGAAAAAGATAAAGACTGATTGAAAAGAAAGAAAGAAAAAAAGAAAGAAAAAGAAAGAGAAAAAAGAAAAAGAAAGAATGAAATTTCAAAGGAATCCAGAACGATTGAAGAAAGAAAGAAAGAAAGAAAAATCGCATTACATTATTTATTCAAATTATTATTATTATTGGCACTGTCAAAGGTATTATTGTAATGAAGTACCGACGACGTTCGTCGGTATCAGTTGATCCATCCTACTTACAAATCCCTCAACATGAATGGAGATAAATTGTAATGGTAAAACACTGCCTAGGAAGCATAACATTAAGACTACAGTGAATTTGTGTTTTCTTTAAATACCTACAAAGCCAACCTGTATTTTATATTGCAACTATACTGAACGGCCCCTAGTTGCAGTTCAATTGTATGCCCCACCAGGGCTACAAATGGTTTTGAATTGAGAGCTGTCTACTTCCTAGGCCCAATAGTGCAAATACGAAAATGTGTGATTGGCTTGTTGATAGTTTGAAGGTTTTTAATTAATATTACTGTTTATACCCGAAAAGAAATCCATCATTTATTGTTGTTTTGTCATCAATTATTACTGCTAACAACTGGGGTAGGAATTTTCGAATTTTCAACAGTTTTTTTTCTCGCTTACCTAATGAACTACAGGCTATCAAAAACAATTAAAATTTCAATTTAATGAATAACACAAGGTCTAATTCGGGGGTCGACAAACAGGTTCAGAGCGACCCCCAAGATCCAGAGCGTCGGTGATAGTTAAGGGGTCGAATAAGGGTCGGTGTACGAACAGTTTGAATAACAATACCACGCCCACCTAATTTATCTCGGCTCAAATTTCTCTTTTGTATTTTCTTGTTTTTTTTTTCTTGGTTCCAAGAACTTTTTATGCTGTATGTTGACTGCTTGCTAGCCTACTTAACCACTACTCTAATGATATATGTTTAAAAAAAAGTGTCGAACCCATAAAAAAAACCGTTCTGATATTGTATGAAGCAAAATGCTCTTTTCATACATCTCCAACTGAAATAAGGAAAGCCCGGTAACGGAAGATTCGGTAGAGGAAAATTCGGTAATTCTGAAATAAAAGTGGATTGAAAATTGATTTTAGGGCCGTTCTGGGGTGAGCATTTGGGGACTAAGCTCACTCCCCTATATTTTTAAATAACTGAATTTCGTGGGGTCCAGATAAAACTCCGCTACAAATATACCAGGGTTGTTCTTTGTGGAGGGGTTTAACCCCGACCCATACTTTTAAATAAGTATTAACTAAAAAATCATGGATTCCAGTTCAGATAAAAACCCCACTGCAAGAATGGCAAGGCTGTACTTTCTGGACCTGGGGTTTACGCCAAGATCTTTAAATAAATATTTTTTAAATAAGTATTTATTTGTCTATATTTCTGAGATGAGGTATTATGTACACTATTTACATTATTCGGACTATTGTCCTGATCTTTGTCACCATATTTATTACAACGTTTCGCACTTTCAGTATCTGTCTATATTTCTGTGATGAGGTATTATGTACACTATTTACATCATTCGGACTATTTTCCTCATCTTTGTCGCCATATTTATCACAACGTTTCGGCCGTTGTACCCTCCAGCCTTCTTCAGGTGGTTGGAATGTCGAACTGAACTCTTTATTTCGCTCACTGGGGTAGACTGTTCTAGTTCCACGTGCTATGTCTAATGGATGCCAGTTATCAGTTATCTCCTTTTAATTTCCCTCTGAAAGTTCTCCACCGCCTTAACCAGGTATTGAACTCACACTCTTTGGGTCCTGTCACTGGATTTAACCAACGCCTTTATCCACTGTGCCGCGTGTCCTTGTAGATAAAGGCGTTAGTTAGATCGAGTGACGGGACCCAAAGAGTGTGAGTTCAATACCTGGTTAAGGCAGTGGAGAACTTTCAGAGGGGAATTAACAGGAGATAACTGACATCCATTAGACAAATAGTACAAATTTTATCAAAACACACACACACACACACACACACATATATATATATATATATATATATATAAGTATATTTGATATATATTTATCTGTTTCATCTTATTCTTATTCTTTTTTTTTAGGTGTTCAAGGTTAAAGTTCAGTTACTGTTTATGTAGAGGAAGAAATCGTCTTGAACAAATTTCAAGACATCAGTCAGTAGAAGCAAAATACGAATGCATGGTGCCAAAGTGTAACCGCCGTGTTACCCCGACCAATTCCTTACCATAAGAGCTTTTTTTATATTCTGTTACTCTTTCCCGCCAATTCCCATTCACTGCTAACCGAATTCTCTTGGCCTGTTAATTCGTTTCAGCTTCCTCAAAGACTTATGCGATTCCTCGACTATTCTTCCTTGATGGTTGCAAGAAGAATGGCCACTTAATTATTTGCTTATTATCCTAAAGTTGTTTGTAATTCTTTGAGTTTTGAGCGAACATCTGTGTCCTTTTATTCATTCCTTTGGCTTTTCTTTCATTTTGCATCTTTTTTTATTCGTTATTCAATTTTTCCTTCGTTTCTTTGTTGCTTTCGTTTTTCTTCTTTCTTTCTTTCTTTCTTTCTTTCTTTCATTTCTATGCTTATTTCGTTTTTTCTTTCTTTGTTTCTTTGTTTCTTTCTTTCTTTCTTTCTTTCTTTCGTTTCTTTGTTTCCTTCGTTTTTTCTTTCTTTATTTATTTCGTTTCTTTTTTTCGTTTCTTTCATTTCTTCTTTTTATATTTTTCTTTCTTTTTTTCTCTTTTTTCTTCCTTTCGTTTCTGTCTTTCTTTCTTTCTTTCTGTCGTTTCCTTCTTTCTGCTATTTCTGTCGTTTCTTTTTTTTTTTCGTTTCATTCTATCTTTCTTTTTTTTCTTTCGTTCGTTCTATCTTTCTTTCTTTTTATTTAATCTTATTTCTTCAGGAAGCTTATTCTTTCTTTTTCGCTTGACGATTTACCATTTCTTTATTTTTTACTCTTGGCTGGGCAACAAGATCTTTTTTCTTCTTCTTCTTTTTCTTCTTCTTCTGCAGTCTCTTTTTTCTCTCATGATTACTCCTTTTTTATTCTTTATCCATATACTCTCCTTGTTTTCCTTATTCCTTCCTTTGTACTCATTAAGTTATCAAAGGAGTATACTTCGTTAACTCGGAATCAAATTGCAACAAGCATTCTCACTACTACAGTACTCACCTAATATTTTTTGTGCTGTCGTCTGGGTAGTTTTCAATCTTTCTCGTGTTTTCCTTTTCTTCCAATCCTTTTGCAAGTTTCATATATCGGTGCTTTTCCAAACACGCAGATATTATTGGGTACAGCTGTCCTTTTCAGTTAAGAGAAGGTAAACCGTGAATTCAAATAAATCATGCGTACTGAAGGCGGTCCTTCATCTACTAACCTTGATTTTCTCATGATATATATGTAAGAATTTCCTGCGGCCTTACCTTCTCAGAATTGTCCCACCTTCGATGATAAGACGCTTAGAATCTGCCGCTGGCCAGGACCATAAAAAAGGATGTGAAAATAAACACTCTTCCTAGTTTGCTCCGGAATGAAGTGGAGTAAACATTAGGTCTTCTCACCGGTAAAGGAGATTTCTTCCATCGGCAGGCCGTCTTCTTAATTTCACCCAGCCATGTGGTGCGTTACGCACATATTTTCTAACAGTGAATCCTATAAATTATTTTTCTTCTATTATATATTGTCTGTGTACTCAAAACTATATATTTTGTATCTTCTTCACTTATGTTATTGTTTATAAAAAATATAGAATACATTTATATAGACGGTCTTAATCCTGATTTTTAAAAATCACTTCACTCTCAAGAAAGGCAATAAATCCACTAAGACGCAAGGAGTTATTTAGAGAATTTTAGAAAAAAAACACTATTAAGAAGAAAGTACATTAAAAGAACAATATTAAGAAGACGGTAGATATCGACTGACATTGCATTTACATTTTTGAAGATCAAAGTTGATTGGAAAGCAAAAAACCGGAAAATAATTTCAAAAGAGATAAGTCCGATAGAAAAAAGTATTAGCATAGAACATTCGGCTAGAAATTTCAACTGTAAAATGACCTGACCTGGCTGCTAATCTAGTCGTCGTTGTTGGCATCCGTCCGTCTCGAGAGACGATGGAGTAGCGCGGTGCGCTACGAGCCTAGGCGGGATATATGGAGAACTAGGGCTGCCCAGACATCTACTTCCCCCTCTCGGCCTTGCTAGCAGAGTCCAAAGGAGAGGAAAAACCAATACAGTTTGGTACCAGCGCGGCTGCAGGAGTTGCCGGAAGGTAGCACAAAGTGCTGTCCATCCGTCTTCGGGGCTCCACTCCGGGTTTGAATTCAGAGTTGTTCTTCTACTAGACCAGGTTATAGAACACAGTCTCTTCTGCTCTTTAGGGAGAAGAAGAGAATTCACACCTTTTCCAAGGGTATTAGCACGTAAGTAAATATAATGGACTCGACTGGAATTCGAAATCCGCTCTCCGATTCCTCAATCAAAGCCGCTATCCCTTAGTCCACCGTGCCTCCTAGTACTTTGCTTAAATTCATAGAGGAAACAGAACAATTATCATGAAATTATTTATAGAAAGGTCACATGGAAGCTATATTACGGCAGTGGGAAAGTGACTGAAGCCGAGATGCCAGGTCATGGCCAATAACATTGCAGATTCTTCTTTGCATTTCATCAAGAATCTCTGAATATATATCAGGGGCAGCAATATTCGAATAGTAAACTGATAAATGTGTAAGCTAGATTCTGGCGACAACAATTTTATAGCACGACACAGAAAACCAACTTTCCTAGCAGACCTAGTACTTGGTTCTATATAATCTTTCCACTTCATGTCAGTGGTAAACCTTAGTTCGAGCAGGCGCAATGAAGCAGTCTTCTAGAGGTTAGCATCAGTCATGCTGATAGACGGTAAAAAGGGTTATCTCAGACGATTAAAAGTGAGCAATTTCGTTATTATTATTTTTTTGTTGCTACAAATTGGTGACCAACAACAACGTCATATATTATTATCCTGTAGCTCCGACCCCTCACAACCTGACGAGCTATGGAACGCTGTCGTCTTCTTCTCCAGGTTTCGCTTCCTTTATCCCTTCTTTTCCTATATTGTTGAGGGGTCCACTCCTTTTTACTCAAATGGACTCACCCAGTATATACATATACTACGGCTACGTGAAGACCCGAGAGAGCAAGACCGAGGAGTCGAGTCCAGATTGACAGAGTAAAAGGTTGTAGGTAACCGGAAGAGTGAGGGTGAGGTAACAGCGTTGTCGGAGTCACAGCGAGCACGTAGACTCAGTAAGAAGTCATACAGCGATACTTCAATACCAAAGACTATATATATATTGCTACTAACCCGCATTCCTGGAACTACTAACCTGCTTTACCAGTTTGTATTATTACGTTAATACATTATTTCCTTATATTCATTCTTGGCGTTTGTTATTTATTGGTACCGGATTTCATCCCGGAATCCACAACATATATCATTCACTTTCCAACCACAACAAGAACAGACTACCCCATTTTTATGCGTATATTCTAACCCCCCTCCATTTTTTCTGCCTCCCGCGTACTATCACACAATTCTAGGTACTCCCATTAATTCGGTATACGTAAGGTTTATAATGATCTTTTTAAAGTGTAAAAGCTTTCTTGAAGCTTACATTTTAGCTTTAATTGAAAGCTAAAGGATTTAAAATTTACGATTTCCAGTAAGCAAAATACTCTCTGGTGTATTTCAAACAGAAATTATATTGAGCGGAATCGATTTTTTTTTTCAGCGAAATCGATGAAATCAAACATTTTGACACATTTGTAAACAAAAGTTAATTCTCAGTTTAAAAAATCTTGCAAAAATTAAATATATGTTTCTGAAAAGCTATTACATGAAAATTACCAAATTTAAAGTTAAATTATTGCGATTTGAAACTAATGTTACTTATAGCATAAAACGTTGTATACAACATTTCTTAACCACGGGTTCTTGTTTTTCTGACTTCTTTGATCGATTTGACGACAGCCTAACGTGTAGATAAGTTAAGTATGGTAACGCAGAAATGCAAACGATAAATTTTGAGGATTTTTTTTCCGTAAGTGGGGACAATCCTTAAAACATGTGAACTTTTATTGATAATGTCATGTACAAACTCGCATACTTAAAAAATTAGGACGTTTAAAAAAAAAAAAAAAATCGAAATACTTTTTTAAAATATTCGGGGTCGTCAGTTTGTAATAAGGTTTACAATATATAATTAGGATATATAGTTTAACTTAATAACAATATTTTCTAAGAGTTATAAAAATTGAAACTGAATTTTAAAAGATTTAAAAACTTTATAATTGTTCAATTTAAAAGTGAAAAAAATGAAACAAATCTTGTAAAAATTCATTTTTCATCGCAAGATTTCCTATTTTAAGAGAATATTGTCCATTTTCGGCCTGATCTCATCTCTTTATAAAAGTAGGGGATAATATTAGAGATTCTGGTATTTACTAGAGCTGTACAGAGAACCAACAATTTTTTCAGCCACTTTAGCAATGGATTGGATATACCAGTTTCACTTGTGGTCTGGGTTGGGCTTAAGTCCCAACAGGCGCTCAAGGTACTGGATCTTCGTGAGGGAACATCAGTTCATTGCGATTGATGTTAGTTCTGAGTCCGATTGTAATGTCCCTAATTTGCTTCCAGATTTTTCAGCATCTTTAGCGATGGGTCGTAAGACCATGTTTTACTTGAATTCTGTGTAGAGGTTCAATCACTATGCCTCTCTGCGAAAATCCCGTTCAGTGCGATAGGGGATAATTCAGTGCCTGCTCGGTGATGATGGAACGTCACTAGTTTGACTTTTGAGGCATTTGAATGTAACCAGCCTACAGGGCATAAAATAAAAATAAATAAATAAGTGGAGCGTAAGCTATAAAATTTTTCAGCCTGTCTGCAAAAAGTTTAGTTAAAAAAAATAGCTAAAACCTAGCACTAGACATAATTTTCAGTTGATGAAAAACGAAGAAATCAGCCGATCAAAACTTTGTGGAGGGTTCAGGGTAGTAATTCCTTCGAAATATTTCAGAATTCTTTTTATTTCATTCAATTCTTATATAACTCCCTTCCTTCTATTTATCTTTTTTTTCCTGTCCTCTTTTTTTTTTTTTTTAAATTTCTCTCTACGTTACGTGCCATTGTTCATCTTGGTGAATCTTCTAAACAGCTGTTAAGATCTGTCCTGATTCCAAGTCCACGGAGACCCGAATCCAGAGCCAGCGAGGGAGATAAACTTTTGATTCGACAGAAGCGAAGCCCGCTCGATGGGGAAAATAGCGGGAAATTAATCTAAGAAAAGAAAGTACGAAAATTAGAGAAAAAGGTGAAGATTTTACCGTTGTAGAGGGGAAGAGAAAGAAAGAGACTGGATTGTGAGGGTGAGGATACGAAAACATAAGAAAAAAGGTTAGACTTGATAGCAGGGGATTTTTTTTTCTTTAAAAAAGCCTCCCTGTCGTCAGATATAAGAACCAAAAGCTAAAGTGTAAATATGATGGGGGCGGAGTGATAAAAAAAGAGGCAAAAAATGAAAGTAGGAAGGAAAATGATCGAAAATCACAGGCAAGGAGAGGAAGGAAAGAAGACAGGAAAGGCAGGCTAAGGGAAAGAAAGGAGTGGACGAATAGAGAATGGAAGGTGGCAAAAAAGAAGAAAGAAAGGTGTAAAAATTTCAATAGAGGAAGAAGGCATTAGAAAAGAAAGAAAGAAAGAAAGAAAGAAAGAAAGAAAGAAAGAAAGAAAGACGGAATGAATGAAAGACGTATAAAAAGAAAGTAATCTAAGAAAAGATCATCAATATCTGGACATAAGTGATTGAAAGACAGAAAGAAAGAAAGAATGAAGGAAAGAAAGAGTGAATGAATGAATGAAAAAAGAAAGAAAGAATGAAAGAGTGAATGAATGAATGAAAGAAAGAAAGAAAGAAAGAAAGAAAGAAAGAAATATGAAAGGAAAGTAATCTAAGAAAAGATCATCAATATCTGGACATAAGTAATTGAAAGACAGAAAGAAAGAAAGAGTGAATGAATGAATGAAAAAAGAAAGAAAGAAAGAGTGAATGAAAGAAAGAAAGAAAGAAAGAAAGAAATATGAAAAGAAAGTAATCTAAGAAAAGATCATTAATATCTGGACATAAGTAATTGAAAGACAGAAAGAAAGACAGACAGAAAGAAAGAAATAAAGAAAGAAAGAAAGAAAGAGCGAATGATATAAAGAAATAAACACAGATAGAGTGAAAAGAAAGAAAGAAAGAAAGAAAAAGAGAAAGTAATTGACGAATAGAGAATGGAAAATAGCAGAGAAAAGGGAGAAATGTGAAAAAATATCACTAGAGGAAGAAAGCATTAGAAAGAAAGATAGAAAGAAAGAAAGAATAAATGAAAGAAAGAAAGCAAGAAAGAAAGAACGACAAAAGAAAGAAAAAAACAATGAAAGAAAGAAAGACATGAAAAGAAAGTAAAGTAAGAACAGATAATCTATACATGGGCATTGCCACTGACCGTTTCTATTGATTCTGCCCCTGAAGATTGCGTATCAGCTTGAAACTCCGAGTCGTTCTATCGATGTGGGATAATATGTATACTCTTTAATATATACTTGTAGGTAGGTACGTTTTACAGTATTTTATAATTTGAAGATTTTCTGTCGAGTCTAATTGCACGCTCCCAACCCTACCACCACCATCCGGGTTCTAAAACCTGGTTAGAACCAACACACATCTAAAAGATCTTCATAAGACGAAACCCTTTCCACGCTCAGCTTCACTTGGTTCATTTCATGTTAGGATTCAAAATTTAATTATGCTAAGAAAAAGAAAAAAAAGGGGTGGAAAGATGATGATTATGGGTTGTTAACTTGGGTTATACCATAAGCTTTTTATCGGGTCCTCGGTATGGGGGCTGATATAGGGTAATTTATTGTTAGTGGGGAAGAGTTGTGTACTATTTTATTCTTTAGTTCAATTACAGTCGAGCTAATTTTAATCTAATACATATATCATCACATTTTATTGTTCTGGTGATTTTCTCAGACGTTCACTCAGTACAAGACTGCACAAGTATATATATATATATATATATATATATATATATATATATATATATATATATATATATATATAGTAATGATACAATATGGTAATTCATATGGAATTTCTAGGAGGATATAAATCCAGGGAGAGCCCTATGTCAAACGACAGCGCAAAACTAATATTAATTAAAGAATATCAAACACTTAAAATCTCAGAGGAAAAGCTCTATGAGCTCTCATGAAAGAAAATGATTAACTGGGATTTCAAGTGTTTGATATTCTTTAATTAATAATAATAATAATAATAATAATATAATATATATATATATATATATATATATATATATATATATATTAAGAAATGGACAAAGTCCGACAATTTATTTATTAAAGACATTTTTATGTTTAACGTTCTTTTTTATAGATACAAGTATTTAAGTAAATGCTCTGTTTATAATAAACAGTATTAAATAAGATTTACCGGCCTGAATGTCCGAGAAATTTTCAAAGGACGAATTTTTCTATGAAAATTTCATGCGTCCAGCTTCTTGAAGAATACCAGGATGCAGACAAAGGAATTCTCTCTACCAGTTTTGGTAATGACTGATATAGTTGAAAGTTGTTGAACAAAAATAACGCTTTATCCACAGCTTCGAGTAAAATACTCAACACCTTAGACGAAAATTGTAAAAATATAATGAAAACTTAAAAAACAGACCTTCTTGGTTCTTTATAATCACTTGTTTTTTTATATATATATATATATATATATATATATATATATATATATATATATATATATATATATATCGAAAATTAAACATAAATATGATATAAAATCACTACAATAATAGCCATTTTGTTTCAACATATCTGGTGTTGAAGCAAAATTTTTTTTTTTGTAGTGAATTTATAACATATTTATGTTATAATTTTCGAATAAATAATTATATTTTGCTCTACTCTGTATTGAGCACTCTTTTAAGAATAGTATTTTTGGTTATTGGAATTTATTCCGTGTACACCAATCCTATACTTGGGCATATATATATATATATATATATATATATATATATATATATATAAACTCATAAACACCGGGTATAACAGCAAAATCGTCCAAATCGCGTAAAAGCTATATTGTCCATTTCTTAGATTAAAATTTGAAACGTTGTATATTAGAAATGGCTAAAGATATCTTACTGGAATTCTCCGAGGTATTTATAAGACTATTAGACTCTACTTTAAATAATAAGAATGTATAATTACTCTCCAAACTGAACAGAAGTATCGTGATGAAATCGTTCATAAACGAAAATGACATGTTCATCATTAATTAATCATAGTTAAGGATCGGTAGCTCATGAAGGATTGAAAATGGGTTCAAACACACACACACATATATATATATATATATATATATATATATATATATATATATATTTATTCCAGAATCATTCTCCAACTTATTCAATAGGATCTTCGCCCTCTCTAACCTTCTAGCTTTCTGTCCTGGAGTAAAAACGTGCTCACACGTTTCACGTACGATTTCATTTTCAAGTTTTTATTCTCTGCTCTTTGGACTGTCATAGCTGAAACTCCTCTCTCACGTGACAAAAGCTTATGAATTGAGTTGGATCTTTTCTAATTAATCTATTTAGCTCTAAGTTCAAATGATGATTCCTCTTCTTATTGTGACCTCCCGACCCAGTTTTCCTCCCTACTGTTCCTTCTTTTTAAAACTTATTCACCATTCTCTTGATGATTCCTGAACGGACTTTGAAGATAGAAGCCGGAATATGAATGTCGGTACCCTTACTGAAGACTCGAATGATCTTTTTCCTCTCACCATTGCTCAGTTGGGAAGAGAGTGGTATTGACACAAAACGAATTTAACCAGTTCTCTTTCTAGCTGAATACCTCAAAGTATCTTCCAGTGATTCTTACGACAAATAGTGTCAAGATGGCGAAACGTTTCATTAGTTTAGTTGTTTTTAGATATTAAACATTGTGTGGGATGGACAGTTATCTGATGCTGTTACACGATTTAGACAATTTTGCTGTTACCCCCGGTATATTTGACTAGTGCAGAAATTTTGCAGTTATGTTACTTCTCGGGTTACCGTAACGTTGTGAAAACTTTGATAATCAGCTGTCAGTTTGGATACAGAAAAAGTTGTTTGCTACGTTACTATCTTAAGGTCGTTACAACGTTACAACAATGTTCCGAGTCATGTGGAAGGGTGAGGTACGCTTAAACAGATTCGCTCTGGAACCAACGCAACCGAAAATCCGTTTTCTGTTTCACCTGGCCATTATTTGTGAAACTGCACATAAAGAATAAAACAAAAAGAAAATAAATAAATAAATTTGAAACTTACCTGCGTTGCGAGGCAGCAAATTTTACATGAAAAAGAAAGAAAAAGTAAAATATTAGAAAAAGAAGAAAAAGAATCAAAAATTAGAAGAATCCTCATCATCATCATCATCATCATCATCATCCAATAGTAGTTGGAGCCGTCGGATTGATTGAAAAAGCTTCCGATAGACCCAATGAAATAATTCCTGGTAGCCTATGCCTCAAAAATAAATAAATAAATAAATAAAAACAACTATTTTCTCACGAGTGCAGCTCACACCTTTCGAAGAGCTATGTCAGTGTAAAATATATGCGGTCTTAGGTTCAAAAATCCTCGCTGGAAAATTTCATGATACCATTTCTCAACTTAGCTCTCTCGTTGGGACCCGAAAAAAATGAGTATACACTAGAAATTAAAAGAGGAAATAATAATAATAATAAGAAGAAGAAGAAGAAGAAGAAGAAGAGGAAGAAGAAGAAGAAGAAGAAGAAGAAGAAGAAGAAGAAATAAAAAAAATGAAAAGAAAAATGAAATGAATGTGAGAAAAAGCAGAAATATTGAATTTAGTCATATAACTTCTACTATTGGATTGGTGCATAAATTATCAGGCGTTTTCCAAACACTATTTATTATGAATAAAGAAACATAACAATTCAACAATACCATTTTTAAATGGTTATTCCGGAGCGTATGATTATCGACACACATTTTTATAACCTGAAAATAAAATAATATTAAAAAAAAGTAAACAAAACAGCAAGTTTTATTAACAAATAACTTGCCTACAAAAACGCCTGATAATTATGCACCAGTCTAATAATACAAATTAATAAATGTTATCAAGGTTTTTGGGTAGCAATGCCTCCATCCAGCGATCTGAAGGTTTCACGACTGGTGTTTACTTGGGAATGTGCGGTAGGCAAACAGACAACAGTGTTTCGTCACAAGTCACGTCTCCGATAACCTTTGACCCCTAAACAAATTTAGGATCCCCTAATCATTCATTCTGCAGCTATAACACTCCGACATGTCCTGTATATAAGACGGTATTTATGTAGTTATCTGTCTGAGGTAGCTGAGGCCATGTTATGCCGTCCTTTGCCAGAAAACTCTCAATGTTCAATTGACTCACGAATTACCGTGAGTCCATCTCTTCTCTTCTCTTCTCTCTCTCTCTCTCACTACGCACACACATGTGTATATATATATATATATATATATATATATATATATATATATATATATATATATATATATATATACATATATATAGATAGATAGATAGATAGATAGATAGATAGATAGATAGATAGATAGATAGATAGATAGATAGATAGAGAGTGCGATGGATAAATTGTCGTCTAAATAACCTTTGGCCACTAACCAAATTTATGATCTTCTAATCATTCATTCTGCAGCTATAACACTCCGATATGTCCTGTATATAAGACGATATTTATGTAGTTATCTGCCTGGAGGTAGCTGAGGCCATGTCATGCCGCCCTTTGCCAGAAAACTCTCAATGTTCAATTGACTCACGAAATACCGTGAGTCCATCTCTCTCTCTTTTCTCTCTCTCTCTCTCTCACACACTACACACACACATGTATATATATATATATATATATATATATACATATATATAGATAGATAGATAGATAGATAGATAGACAGACAGACAGAGTGCGATATATAAATTGTCGTCTAAATAACCTTTGGCCACTAACCAAATTCAGGATCCCCTAATCATTCATTCTGCAGCTATAACACTCCGACATGTCCTGTATATAAGACGGTATGTGCCTGGAGGTAGCTAATGCCATGTTATGGCACCCTTTGCCAGTAAACTCCCAATGTTCAGTTGACTCACAAAATAAAGTCATGGACACATCAATATTGGGTTACGTATAACTTTTCCCTGTAAGCAGAAGAAAATATTCCACAAATGATATGAAATTAAGGAAATATCAACTATCGCAGAGAATACTGGTTTCGCAAGGTACAAGAAGAGAAACGGTATAATTTATCTTTGAATCCCAGAATAAACTCATCAAACTAAAAATAGGCGAAATACAGAAAAAATATTAAATGCTGTTCTGATACAGAAAAAGATGTAAATGAATAGATTGAGAAACGTTGGCGTGGTATAATAGTTGACTAACCTGTCTCGCGAGATCATATAGGTTTGCGTACGCAAAACAGGTGAACCCAATAACTTTGTAAAAGTCAGGGATCGATTTGACTCTCTATCGATATTATAAATACAACCACACCCTTTCTAAATCGATAAAATACTATATTATTCAATTCTAACAAGTGTTACGGTCTAAGGAAGCTCTAAAGAAGGTTGATCTCCAAAAAAATTATTTCAAAAAAACATTTTTCAATATTTTTACGAGTTACCCGTCTATATAAATAGTGCCATTTTCCGACTCCTAGCAATTTTTTTTCTCAATGCCCGGCGAAAGATCGATTCTGGCCTCCTGACACTTCCACTTCAGTGACTTTCTCACCGACGTGACGTGGCTTCCCTCTGTCTTTTCTACATATATTTTCACGGTAACTGTTCTGATTTTTTTTTTCTTGGTGCCCCGACCACATGAATTTAAGCATCAACTATTAGGTTGGTGCAAAAATAATGACGTAATAATGTCGTTTTTGACGTACTTTTCTACGTCAAAAACGACATTATTACGTCATTATTTTGCACCAACCTAATAGATTGGCAGCTAGTTCTCCCCGTTTTACTGTTGACTTTCTACTCCTTATTTTTTTCTCCCTTCTCGTCTGTGAATCGCCCTTCCGACTTCATGCCTCCCTGATAACTACAATATTCAAAAAATTAAATGTAACGTCAATCGCCATCTTCGGCTTCCTGAATCCCGTTCTTGTATTGTTCATTTCCTCACTATTCTACATTCAAGCCGTCTTATTCTCTTTCACTCTAAGTAACCTCTCATTGTATCTTAGTGGCATTATCGCCTTGCTTGGGGAGAAATGATTTTAAAAAATACTATTAGGTTGGTGCAAAAATAATGACATAATAATGTCGTTTTTTTAACGTACTTTTCTACGTCAAAAAACGACATTTTTACGTCATTATTTTTGCACCAACCTAATACATTTAGAAAATATATTTTGGAGAATAAGAATAATGCTATATAATAACTCTTTGATAGAGTTATATGTTAACTTCAAAATGGAGATCAAAAGTTATGATGACAGATAAAGAGACCGCTTTCTCCTCACCATTCACCTCATCCTCATTGCTACTATTATAATTAGTATTATTACCTTTAGTATTATTACCATTAGTATTATTATTTATAAATTACTCCAGAGTCCCTTTCTCTTACTCATTGCCGACCATAAAACCTTTTTTTTTTCCTTTATCAAATCGTATTCTTCCCAATACTCCTTCCTGTCGTCCTCAACATGTTCTTGGGACCGACTCTTTTTCGTCGAGTTCATTGTCTCTAAATCCTGCTCATATCTAGTCGGAACACGCGCAGGTTTTGCCAAGCCCCGTGGCGACGTTAACTCTATTGCGACTCGTCACGACATCCTCTACCATATCCACAGACATGCTCCCAATCGGCCAGTCGACACAGAACGACCAACCAGCGCTAATACAAATATGAACATAAAAACGAGAGGATCTGTCGTAGAATTTTGGTTAAACAGGATAATTACAAGCGACCATTAGCTGGACAGTGCGAGCCATATTAATGCCCAAGGATTTTCTTAAGTAATATAACTGTTCAGCGTGTGGGCGATCACAACCCTCCACGAATACCTTTTCTTAATATATGTGTAAACTTCAATGAATGCACTCTAAAAATATAGCGAAGTTATTGCCAGTTGTCTCCCCTGGTTTTGTATACTCAGAATAAAATGAATATGCATCAACATGGTAATTTTCTTTCTTCCTTTAATAAGGATACTAAGAAAATTGTCCGTAATTACGAGAGGATACTATTTAAAATAAGTAGACCAAACTTGGCTAAATTATTTAATGAGACATGTCATTATATATATATATATATATATATATATATATATATATATGTGTATATATATATAAATATATGGATATAGATCTGACAGTATATGAAAATCTGACAGTATACATATAAAAAAAAACAAACAAAAATCCTAATATGCGATTATGCTGTTTTAATGTTTAATGTCAACGTCGGACGTTTCGGTCTAATAGGCCATCTTCAGGACATATTCATAAAACATAATTAACATAGACCATATACAATTCAACATTAAAAAAAGACGATGGACATAAAAGCAATGCCAATCCAAACAGATAACTGAAATCTTTTATAAGATCAGCGTTCGTTTAAATATGATCACGTCGTCGTCATATATATATATATATATATATATATATATATATATATATATATGAAAAAGAAATATGACATAGTGGAAAAAAGAGTAAGATTATGTTTACGTTCATGCGACTACACATAGGCGCGAACGAGACACGGTGGGATTGTTAAATTAAAAAATAATATCACACACGCACACACACACACACACATATATATATATATATATATATATATATATATATGGTGGCCACTGAAAAAACTTTTCAGGTTACAGAGCGACGCTTGGAGGTTAAAATGGCTACGTATGATGTCCAGGAGTGAATAAAACTCATTGAGTTTTTTCTACTCCAATGAAAGATCAATTATTCAAACTCAGAGTAAATATCGGCAAGTTTTTTAATGTCAGGTAACATGATTCGGAACATAATCTCCCGGTTTCAAAGAACTGGATCAGTCGGCGATCTTCTGAAAAGAGGTTCTAAGCGCACGGTGCGCCCAGTGTCAGTGGTGAAAGCTCTACGGCTGAGTGTCTTTGAGAATCCATCAACTTTTACCACTCGTACCTCTGCTCAACATCGCTTCAGGAGATCCTGAAACTGGATTTAAAAATGTTTCCCTACAAGATTCAAATGGTCCAAAATTTATTACCTCAAGATTCCCATGTTTTTCCAAAAGTTATTTCTGTTTTATATCATTCACTCTTTCAGTGGTCACCCTTTATATATAATATATATTATCATATTATAATTCCGTTTGTGAGTTTCTCTGATGTCATCCTGGCAACATATGCCAAGCAGTGTAGAAGCCCAACTGGACCTCATAGAATAACCAGTGCCAGTAGCATTTCGCTTAACTGAATGTGCTTTTCAACCAATTGCTCGTAATCATTTTTAGCAGTGATGTCCTGGTTAAATTCCAGAAACTTGTCATGGATAACGCCAAAAGGGGACCCACCAGTCACACACTAAAATCTTCTATTGGTGCAACTTGGTTTTTGGAAAGTGTTTGGTTCCATCGGCATGATGAAGCCACTGAGCCTGATCGTTTACGATTTAAAAATGTTTCCATACAAGATTCAAATGGTCTAAAATTTACTACTCCAAGATACTCATGTGTTTGTAAAAGTTATTTTTGTTTTATATCATTCAGTCTTTCAGTGGCCACCCTGTATATGTATCTTACTTATTATAAAATGCAGATTGTGTGTGTGTGTGTGTGTCTGTACGTTTATATATTGGATCGGCTTTCCTACATTTTTCAACCGATTTCAACAAAACTTCACAGGACTACGTAAAATTATCTTGCGGTGGTTCTGACAGCGGCAAAAATTGGAAAAACATAATTGTTTTTGCACGAAATCAATTTGAAAACACGAATAAGAGGCATCGCTGTCGCGAAAATGAAAGGGGGACAACTCATATCGAGTTATACTTACGTTTTTTTTTGTGTGTGTGTGTGCGTGTGTGTTCGTTTATATATGGGATCGGATTTCCTACATTTTTCAACCGATTTCAACAAAACTTCACTTTCTTTTGTTGGCAGGTAGTGTTTCTTATTGTCTTGCACACTTTTTTTGTTTATTTTTACATTCAGAATGCTTTAAAAATTCCATTTACAAGACAATTGTTTATAATAAAATTCTATTCAATCGGGAGACTCATAACGATTGAAAACAATGTTTTGTTTGAGTTTGGGTTTGACCAATTCGTAAAAAAAAAAAAAAAAAAAACTAATTAAGACATGCGTGTCCGTCAACCTTAAACAATAATCTTTGTCAGTTTTATTTTTCAGTCTTTATGATGGTCGATACTTGATCTATCTTACTGTTACACCCCCGGGCAACGCCGGGCTCTACTGCTAGTATATATATATATATATATATATATATATATATATATATATATATATATATGATAGTTATATTCCATTTTTGGTTTGATCTGTCACTTTTAGCTTTTTCTTGAGCGGAAAAGGGAAGCGACCATTTTCTCAGTAATTTTAGCTATGGTTCGTATACATGAATTCCACATGAGATCGTCAGGCTTTCAGTTAGTTGTGCGCCATACGTGATACACGCTTAGGCGATCATGTATCTTTCGATACATGACTGACGAGGCAGATTATTTTTCTCGCAGTAGGTTCCCATTTCTTTCTGCGGTAAACCAGTTGCCATCCAAGGCTACAGAACCCGCTCTTTACCCATCACTGGGTGTGGGGGGAGAAGAAGAGTATTTATGTATTAGCACGTAATGAGACACATTGAAAGTAACCCCCCCCCATTCATCATGATTGAAGAAACTATGATTTGCTTGGAAAAATTACTAGCTTGCTATTTTTTTTTTTTTTTTTTGTCGGGGGTGAGTGTTAAAAGACGTTTTTTTTTTATTGAGCTGTTAAAGCTAGATCAGAGCAAAGATCAGCTGCTAGCTCTGATAAGCTAGACCTTTGGAGAGCAAATTGTTAATTCCGCTACTACTGTCACCAGTACTCTTGTAACCAACCGATTAATTTTCGTATCTTTTATGCTTATCGGTGGCAAAGGGTTAAAAAGAAACGATTCGTCACGCTAGTTAAGCACGTAATACTGAGCAGTGCCGGCGATATGCGTGATTAGCGGCTACTTCCGACTGAACACAACATGTGCTTGCCCCCCTCTCCCAACACACACACACAAACACACGCACATAAACCGTCTCAAGCAGAGCGTCACTAAAACAGCACAGATAAACATCGGCCTAATATTGTTATCGGTTATGTCGACTGGAGCGTCCAGGTGGTCGAAGTTGGTAATTGGTCAATGGACGGCTGAAATACGTAGTACGTGGTTATGGAGGTGTGTGTGGTGTCGTGGGAAGAATTTTCATCTTGGGGCTGCGGCCCCAGAAGAGACCTGAAATGTAGACCCTGGCCACTGTGTAATATAAGAACATAGATGAATAAACAATAATTGCTAAAACCTATTATCCACAATGATCAGATTAACACAGTATATATATATATATATATATATATATATATATATATATATATATATATGTGCGTGTGTGTGTATAGATAGATATATAGATAGATAGATAAATAGATAGATAGATAGATAGATAGATAGATAGATAGAAATATATATAGATCTGTGTGAGTCTTCTCTGTCTGTATAGCCTAGACATTGTTATTTACTGCATATGAAGGTATTTGCCTTTCAATGTTTTCTTCTTTCTTCGATCGATTTCATTGTATAAGGTTTTTCATTTTTTTCTTTCAGGTTTTTTATATATATATATATATATATATATATATATATATATATATATATCAACCCCTTTGAGTTATTCAGCTAGAAAGAGAACAGGTTAAAATCGGCCCACTAATGTCTTCCCAATTGAACAATGGTGATAGGAAAAGTATCATTCAGGCCTTCATAATGATACCATCATACTCTGGCTTCCAACTTCTAAGTCCATTCAAGGACCATCAACAGAACAATAGGTTTAAAAAAGAAGGAGCAGTAAAGAAGAAAACTGGATCAGGAGGTCACAATAGCAAGAGGGATCGTAGTTTCAACTTAGAGCTAAATACATACTTATTGTTCAAAGTAGAGACCAATAGTGTTATAAAACTCTCGGAAAATTCCAGTACGATATCTTTAATCATTTCTCAGATACAATGGTTCAAGGCTAAGATATTTTTATGTTTAACATTCTTTTTATAGATACAAATATGTAAGGAAATGCTCTGTTTATAATAAACAGTATTAAACAACATTTACCAGCCTGAATGTCCGAGAAATTTTCATACAAAATATTCGTCCTCCGACAGGAAGACGAATATTTTCTATGAAAATTTCCATGATAATTTTTCTATGAAAATTTCTCGGCTATTAAAAAAAAATAATTGCCGGACTTTGTCCATTTATATATATATATATATATATATATATATATATATATATATATATATATATATATATATCAGGTGCATCAGCAAAATTATCTAATATATATGTGTGTGCATGTGTATGTGTGAGGTACTCTCCCGTCATCTTCAATGTATGAGTTGTCAATAATTCAGCTCAACCTTGAATTTAGCAAACAAACTATCCACTCATACGATTTGACTATAGGGGTGACGGCTTGTGCACAGCCATCCACATTTTTCGGAAGAGCTAAATATAAGTAAATGTTTTATATGATGCGTCATGAAGTCCTGAAACTGCAATTCCCTGGTTTTGAATCCAGCGTTATACTGCTAGACTGATTGCCAACGAACTCTACTGGAATTTGAACATGACATACTCAAGTTTCTGTTTTTTTAGGTTTTTTTTACCGTCCTGTACATTCGTGAGTCTTAATAAAGATAATGTAACTGCCGGCAAGGTTCGGACCAACATCTCCCTTTTAAGGGCTACCAGCTTTAAGCTAGGCGTACTCTTGGATCCCTTGAGGACGAATATAATTAAGAATTAATTAATTTCGTATAAAACTAAAAACCGTCAGCTAAAACCTGAGCATATCATCAAACATGAATTAATTTATTTATTATATTTACTTAACATCTACTAACTATGGTAGAAGCAACTGCCAAATTTGATGCACAGAATAAGAGAAAAACAAAATGAGGTTTTGGTGGGTGGCTGATTTTAAATCTTGTTGGGTTATTAAATAATGAATTTTGCACAATGAGGAACAAATTCACTATTAATGACCAGCCAGACTAATCTCGATAAATATGATTCCTCTTCAAGGTTTTTCTTTTCTTTTTTTTTGCAATAGAGTTCTTCCAATACAAGACTAAAAAGCCCGTCAAGGTAGAAAATTTATAACAGTTGTGAAATGTAATGTTCTTAAAAACGTCGCACATATGGTTCGTCAATGAGATCCCCGTCAATATCGACGTTGATACTATATATTTACATTTTTAAAAACCGACACGTAACGGTGTTCTGCTTAATCCCGCCTGATTTCCAAAACACTCTGGAACTAAAATGAGGTCGATCCCATTCATTACTTCGCCGTTATATACATTTTGAATGACACCACGCAATACTCTCGCTTGGCGGACTGAAAAAGTTGCAATAAATAGCAGCTAAAAATATTAATATAACAGGAATTACAGGTAATAAAACATAATAATGGTTAATGTTTCATTTCATAAAAATTAAGATGAATGTCAATATGATACAGAAATTAATAAAAATCGTTGATAACGCTTGCACCTCCACCAAATGAAAATTAAAGTAGATATTAGTCAAATAATAATAATGCTTGAAAATGTTCCATCTAAAATATGAAGATGGCAGTAAATGCTACTGAAAAATTAATAATAATATTTGACAATGCTTCTTCTAACAAAAATATGATAACGATTATACTGCCGCCACGTGATAAAACCCACTCTATAAAACCCAGTGACGTATTCACGGTATCAAGTATGTTTAAATCTTTATGTGTGACTGTTTTTACCAGCATGAACTGTGGAAGATAGTCTGCACACTCGAGACATCGAATAAGGAAAGAATTTTCTCTAATGAATCCACAAAAAAAATATTATATCTCATTTCGCAGGTATCTTTTTACCAGTTCCCGGATTTCGTTTTTTGTTTGTTTGTTTTTGTGACGTTCATGAAAAAGAAAAAACATTTCGAGCCAACGGCAAAAAAATAAAAAAAATAAAAAAAATAAAAAATCGTGTGGGAAAACTTACACACTTCATGATTCCAGTAATTAGGACGGTTAATGTCTCTAAAATTATTGAAGACAGATTTTAAAAAAAGCAGAGAAAAGATGGAAATTTAGCCCAAGTTTACGAAATCCTTTTTTTGGCTATCATCATATATAAAGTCTCGCATCAGTACCTAGTGGCTTCCGATGGCGATCACCTGACATGAAGACTTGTTAATACACCAGAACTTTCACAGTTTCTTTGCATAACTAAACTCTGATTTGGTCCGCATAGTTTCAACTATTTTTTTTTAAATTCTCCAGTTCCAATAGCTGCTAAGCCACAATTTCTGCAGCTACCAGATGATGACCCGACAAACGTATGAATGTAAGCATATGCATAGAAATTCGAATAACAATAAATAAAAAAATTAATTATAAACGTAATCTCCAATAATTAATACCCTAATACTTAATGTAAAGACAAAAGTACGCAGGTGTAGGTTTTAAGAAAACTTTATTCAAATGAGAATACAAATTTCGCGTATAGTGTCCTTTTATAGTCCCAGTAACAGAAATAGCTCTCCCAAAGAGGAGAGTAACGAAACAAGGAGAGACCAAAAAGATTGATGTGACTTAGTTAATTTGTTTTTAAATAAAGTTAATTTGGCAGACTTATCAAGGCCAAACTTTGTGCCTATATCATCATTAAATGATTTTGTATTTTGCTAATGTACTTTACCCAAGTTATAATCTTTTGCGAAAAGCTTGAGGTCATTCATGTAGAATAGATTTTTAAAGAGATTGTCATTAATTTTGTAACCATGATTAATGTTATTCAGCTCATGAGAAAGAGGAACAGTAAACTTAGTTGGACGTATACATTGTCACAGAGATTCGAAATGAAACGGCCATAATAATAGTAATGGCTTGCTGTTCATATCTGATTATACGTGTCTGTTTGGGCGGTTAGTCAGTTCCTATTGCAAACATTCATATTTTGGTCACCATCTAGAGGGCCCACGTATGGTTTATTCTGCACCTGTGCTGAGCGGACTTTAGTTACAATTTCTGGAGTGCATTATCTGGCGTAATCAGCAGTCTGAACAGGGCTAGTACGCTCAAACGCTCGGTTCCGATGACTTGCGATGCCGTGCTAGCTCAACTCCCAAATAATTCCGACTACCGAATTTAATTCACAAACTTCCCAAATAAGTTTTCAGGCACTTGATAGGACGATAGCATCAAATAATAATAAACAGTATGACATAATAATAATATAGAAAATTGACATATATATATAAACAAAATATATATATATATATATATATATATATATATATATATATATATATAGCAGCATGGCCTGGCGTTGTCCGTGCTTGATTCAAAAATCGTACGACTCATACAGCAATCGCTATCACTTGACTTAAAATATTTTTGCCATTCCTTGCCTTTAAAGGAGTGCCCTTCGCCGTGCTGATGTTGCTACATGCCTTACTGCTTGCCTATCTCACATTCCGAATTTTTTCTAAGCTCTATACTAAATATTAAATCTGTTACGAAAAAAGAACTAAACAAAATGAACACAAAACGATCAGCTTTAAAAAAGGACTCGTAACTGGAAAAACCGAATGAAAAACGAATGTTAACAACAAATACTTTTTCATACGCAACCCAGTTCTGCGGAATCAGAATCAACGTTGAGTTTAAGCGAATGAGCCAATTGGAGCAAAATGCCATGCAGATTTAAATTTTTCCCACTTGTGACGAATGCAGCTATCGATTTTTTTTTTGCATGCTAGTTTGCATTCATGTCAGTCAGCTGTTGGCTCTCACGCTGGCCAATAGAATCTGCCTGCCTATTCGTGGCAGCCAGCTATAGGCTCTCACTCTAGCTACTAGAAAATGGCCGTAAACTACATGAAAACTGCCGTAGAAGCATGAAAAAAATCGATTATTTCCACTATCGATGGGAGTTGGTAAATACAAAGTCGGTCTTGGCCTTCCCGCTAACCTGGGCATGTGCATGTAAATTTTGGTGCAAATCCGTCGAAAATTGCGGCCGTGCATTCGTTAAACAAACACGCACACATATCCTGCCATTTATAGATAGATATATGAAGAAATATAGTTTTAAGCTGCGCTATATTTATGGGATAAAGTGCTCAATAGCAGAGATAGAGCGAATGTAAATATAAAAGTGAACATTGCGTCCAGCATGAAACAGCCTGTCGCCTCTGAGTGTTGACTTCACAGTTCACTGTTTTTATATTTATATATATATATATATATATATATATATATATATATATATATATATATATATATATAGGTATAATAAAAAAACATTAGTGCGAAAAACAGAGCTATTAAGTATTAGTGAATATACACAATATCACACGTCGTTAGATCGACTCGGAGTTTCATGCAAATATGCAATCTTCAGGTGCAAAGATGTTTAGTAATCTTAACACTATTTGTTTTAAGAATCCCTGAAAAACCCGTTTGAGTTATCCCGCTTGAAAGGTAACAGGTTAAGATCGTTTTGTGTCCGTCCCTACTGTCTTCCCCAGTGACTCAGGTGAGAGGTAAAAAGATCATTGAGGCCTTCAGTAATGGTACCAACATTCGTACTATTGCTTCCATCTTCGAAGTCCATTCAAGAACCATCACGAGAACAGTGAATAAGTTTTTAAAAAAAGAGGGAATAGTAGAGAGGAAAACTGGATCAGAAGGTAACAGCATTAAGGGGGATCATCATTTCAATTGAGAGCTATAGAGATCAATTATCGATTGAGCTCGATATTTTGTAATTGATCTCTTTAGATTAACTCAATCGATAAGATGTTTGCCACTTGAGAAAGGAATTTTTAGCTATGACAGTCCAAAGAGCAGTGTAAAAAGACTTGAAAATGAAATCGTACGTGAAACCTGTGTAGCACCTTGTTACTCCAGGATAGAAAGTTAGAAGGTTAGAGAGGGCGGAGATCATCTTGAATAAGTTGGAAATTGATCCTGGAATAATACACACACACACACACACACACAAACATATCATGAATGCCATCATTCGCTTTGAAATAGACACCCCCACCGACCTCAGCTTGATCCCTTCCTGAAGGTAACTGATATGTGGATAAAAATTAACTCTTAGGTCCCTTATCAAAAATGGTCACCCCAGCCGTTTCTATAGTAACGAATGAACATGCTTATAACGATGCGTAAATTTCATGTTTGTTTATTCCTAAATTTTCGCTTGAGGATGAAACAGGGCTTGTTACTTTAATTCAATTTAATTTTAATAATTATATTGAGGGTTTCGGCTCTCGTTTTTGAAACATGAGTACTGTTATGTAGCGAAGGAATCATATTTTAAAAAAAATAATTATAATATATATATATATATATATATATATATATATTTGGACTATCAATCCTTCATGATCAGCCGATCCTTAGCTATGAGTAATTAATGATGAACATATATTCTTTTCGTTTATGCTTGATTTCATCACGATACTTCTGTTAGGCCAGGAGAGTAATTAAACATTCTTATTGCTCAAACTAGAGTTTATAGTGTTATAAAAACCTCTGAGAATTCCAGTAAGATATCTTTAATCATTTCTCAGATACAACGTTTGAAATCTTTATCTAACAATTGGACAATTTTGCTTTTACACGATTTGGACAATTTTTTGTTACACGGACATATATATATATATATATATATATATATATATATATATATATATATATATATATATATGTGTGTGTGTGTGTGTGTGTGTGTGTGTGTGTCTGTGTGTCTGTGTGTAATAAAATGACGAAGCAAATTGTCATTTCTCTAAATAAACTGAGTTGTATAAAGAATTTCTTCTTTATTTTGTTTTGTGCAGCTTCTATTTTTGACATTCTTCTATGATAAATCCTCCTCTTCTTATACAATTTTTTTATGTTTAGACTCATTGCTTCCTTTTTTCGTTTTTTTTTCTCTTGTCTTTCCTTCATTTGTTATTTTTATTAAAAAAATCTTTATCATACGTTTTTTTTCTACTTCTTATAGGGTTCTTGTATGCTTTTCTTCCGAATTGCCTGTAAATATTTTAAACGTAGTCTGACAAAAGGCGCCAAATACTGAGCATTTAATGATGAATCTAATAATTTGCATTTCCTTTCGTCGTGATTTTTTTCTTTCTTTCTTTTCATCTATGACTGTTTTTCTTTTATTTCTATATGATTCTTTTCTTTCAGCCAAGATCACTTTTCCCGCCAATTTTTCCTTTTATTTTTTTTTGTCTTTTTTTTTTTTTTCTTGTATGTTTTCTCTTCCCGCTTTAATTTGCACCTGTCATCATTTTCCTCGGGGTTTAAGGGCTGGAATGTCACTGTGGCGTTAGAAAAGACAAGCAGTTCAAAGAAGTACGAAACTGAATCCCCCAATAGATTGGGAAAACGATGAAGAAAACTCACAATTCCTGACGCAGAAATAAATTTACATTGACAAAACAGAAATGGCACGATATGTTCCATAAATATAATATCAAGTTATATGAAATGCTTTTGGCTACCTCTAAGTGGTGTAATGGTTAGCAAGCTTGTCTCGCTCAGACCTAATGCGAGTGAGTTCGATCCTCACTAGATACCCCATACTTTCGGCCTTGTGCCACATCTGAGCTACGCTTAGAAAATCACTATATTAAATGTTTTCTGTTTATACACACCTTTAGTCCAAAATGTATTTAATGTATACTTGTAGAGTCAATCTGTTAGTCTATATATTATTTTTATTTTGTTTCTGGTTTATATACTTTCCTGATCCCGTCCAGGGTCCTAAGGTCAGAAATGGCATCATGAAATTTTCCATTGAGCAGTTTAGGTTTGGGATTGAAAGAAAAATTCATTTATAATATTTCTTCTCTGATAGATTATTCACCGCGTGCTAATCGGTCACCTGGAGCAAGAAATAGGTTTTTGTTTTGTTCGTAAGTTAAACATTAACAGATCGCAACATCTAACAGAGAGCTGAAATTTAAATTTTTATTTTTGCATTATTCCAAAATTTTAACACAGCAGCAGATAGCTATTAATGTCAACAACTATCATCCCGTAGAGATGAAGAATCTTCCAATGCAGATATTGATCAACCCTGACATGACAGTTTTTGGAGTCGTGGGTTGTGATTATTGAGAAACCCTTGATAACGTGATCAATATTTTCAATGTATTGGTCACAGAACCTATACTTTGGGTCCGTATAATTAAGACAGATATTAACTTGGTAGCAAGTTCTGGTTCTTTGCATCAAGAATATAACGAACCCAACGGGAACTGAAACTCGGCTCTCCGATTAAAAATTCTGAGCCATTATCCATTACACCATCCGCACATCCAAGATTACAGCACCTGGTATTGACAAGCGGTCACCCATCTAATGAATTTGTGTATGATTACTCAGATTTTAACAATCTGAAAGAATTTCCTCACCCCTCCACCCACGGTTGTTGTCCGTTAGAACAGCGTCTTTTTTTGGTGGGGGCGTAGAGGGGGTTCTATCTGCATCCATTGAGTTTTTACCTATTGCTCCGATTGGCTAAGTGTTTAAACCACACACTCCCGCTTCTATGTGCAGTATCCCTTCAGTATACAGTCCTGGGTACGGCAATAAACTACATTCGCGTTCTGGTTATAGCAATAACCTACATCCGGGTAATACGATAAACTAAATCCGCGTCCTGGATAAGACGATAAACTACATCCGCGTCCTGGGTATGACAATAAACTACATCCGCGTCCTGGGTATGGCAATAACCTACATCCGCGTCCTGGGTAAGACGATAAAGTACATCCGCGTCCTGGGTATGGCAATAACCAACATCCGCGTCCTGGGTAAGACAATAAAGTACATCCGCGTCCTGGGTATGACAATAACCTACATCCGCGTCCTGGGTAAGACGATAAAGTACATCCGACAGCCAGGCCTCTGATCAGGTTTTGAGGAGCGTGGAACAACCTCTTAATTGCTGGTGTTCTCAGGTCCACCCGGATCAAGTGTGGTAGCATCTGTTTGGGTCGCAGCTATGGGCAAATAGTTAACCTCCAAAAGGGGTCAAAACACTATGAAAGAATAAAAATAGGTTTAAATACCAATAATAATTTGTTGGAAAAAAATAATACCAGCAATAAAAATCTTGTCGGCATTTAATAACCCATTGCGATTGATATCCCGTAAAACATAACAAACCAAACCAAACTTTCAGTATATTGACGATCATGTCTCTCCACAACTTCCTTTCCTTTGTACCTCTTAATAATTTTTCGCCCTCTCTCCCGAACCCTGCTCCGCAATCCGTTTACCAAGCGCGCCAAATAGGTTATGCGTTGTTTTCTTTTGTCCGTCTTGACTTCTATCTGTCCTGCGAGTATCAAAATTTCCGAGCCTTCTTTCCTCGCTATGTTCCCTATAAATTTCTACTCTCTCTTCCTGATGTTAAGTATACGTGTCCGTTTTGTTTCAATGACTCTAGAACTTGAGTTTCTCAACATTCTTCTGTAGTATCTCATTTCTCTTGCTTCAAATCTCTTCTTCATCGATGAGGGGATTGCTCAACATTCACAGCCATATAGGATGACTGATATCGCATAAAAGTTCAATACTCTTTTCTTTATTTCTAATGACATTTTTTCTCTTTCTTAATACTTTGCTTAGCTTTTGGAAGTCATCATTCCCTATTCCAATGCGACTTCGGATTTCAGTGTCACACTTTCTTTCCTCTGTTAAAACACTGCCCAGATATCTTAGTGTTTCTCAATACCTTGCTTAGCTTTTGGAAGGCATCTTTCCCTATTCCAATGCGACTTCGGATTTCAGTGTCACACTTTCTTTCCTCTGTTAAAACACTTCCCAGATATCTTACTGTTTCTCAATATCTTGCTTAGCTTTTGGAAGGCATCTTTCCATATTCCAATGCGCATTTGGATTTCAGTGTCACACTTTCTTTCCTTTGTTAAAACACTTCCCAGATATCTTACTGTTTCTCAATACTTTGCTTAGCTTTTGGAAGGCATCTTTCCTTATTCCAATACACCTTCGGATTTCAGTGTCACACTTTTTTTCCTCTCTTAAAACAATTTCCAGATATTTAAATTATCTGTTAGGGGTTCCTTCTCTTGTATTCGTCCTCGCTCTCCCATTCCTCTAGATACTTTCACTCTCCCTCGTCCTGTTTATCAATGTTCCTTACTTTCTTCTCTTAATTTTACTGATTAATTACTAATAGTGAAGACAGACCCAAACAAGGCCACCTACGAAACTTTCAGGGAAATAACACTTGAAACTAATTCAGTGTCACTAATTTCACCCTGACGACATCTGCATTTCTCATCCCTTCCACCGTTGTACATATCTTTAATTCCCAACCCACAGACTGCACCCCGAAACGTCCAGATTCTATGATTCCCATCTTATATCTTCTTTCACGTCATTTACTGAGATCAGTCACACATCGCAGCCTCTCACATGTAACAGGCATGGGACAACGGTACAAATCAACGATATTACATGTGACATGAAACAAGACCCACTCTTCCACCAAAAAAACAAACAAAAAACTGGTGACACTGCTCTACTTGATAAATATTTTGTTTAAGTATTGTATTGGGAGTGGTGGGAGCCAATAAATTTTGCGTCCCACTGAACCCTAAGAAGCTTTAATAGGACAAAGCAGTAATACCAACATGGAAGCAAAACTTCCACACACACACAGAGAAATGAAATAAAAATAGTGTATACTTGAGCATTACCTAAATACCTAAAGGCACAGATGAATTACTAAAACCTGTGTGGACAACGCATAGACAGGACCAGAGAGGCAAACATTGATCATATATATATATATATATATATATATATATATACGGTATTTGACGGTATATAAAACATACGGTTGTATAAGGTGCACCCCAGTTTCAGTAGGGCAAATCAAGAAAAAATTATTAATTAGTAAAATTATTAGTAAATGGTACAGCCTAGGCTATATTTATGAGGTATTATTTTGGTTAAACAAGCCATGATTACAATTAAACGAAAAATAATAGGAAAAAAAGAACACGATCCTATAAAAACTTTATTTATATCCAAAGGTAAGAAAACAAAATAAAAATCAAGCAATTATTACAATTGAGCAAAACAGTACAGTTACAATTAAAATTCAGTCAAAAATTTTCCTTTATATGACCTGTACAACCTGCGTTTTGTAAACATCTTAGTAGAATAATTAAGATATAAAAATTCTGATTGTATTTATACCAATGTAACCGGAAGTTATCGCAAGAAAAATATTAATGAAACAAATATATTTTACAAATATAGAATTTGAATTTATTGCATATAATTTTAGCGAAACAAAGTACTAATATTAAACGTGATGAAATTAATATAATGAATATTATCAATGATAACACTTTTATCTGCATAATAGTCTTTTAAATAATGACAATAGGTATACGGGAGTTACTCTAAAGTCTAAGCCAATAGAGTTGCCAGGTAGCTAATCTCGGCCGACTATCCCGAATTTTAAACCTACTACATATGGCATATAAGACGCAGGGGAATTTTAAAAGATATTTTTATAAAAAAAAATTCGTCTTATATGCCGTCAAATACGGTATATATATATATATATATATATATATATATATATATATATATATATATATATATATATATTCAGAATATTCCTAAACGAATAGAAAATATAGCTTTTCTTAAAAAGAGAAAATAGGACATTGATTGCTATGATTTCCTCGTGGCTGATCGGTAAAGCATACTGTATTGTACTTGTTTGCTTTCAGTATTTATAATTTATAATTTGCATGTTGGGATCTTCCTTTTGCCAACAACCAGGCATTCTGTCATCTTGATATTTTAACCTTTCTTTTCGCCTTCTTTCACTAACATCTTGAAAAAGCAACGAATTCAATAATAATAATAATAATCATCCATAGTGAATTTAACCCAATAATAATAAGAAAAGAAGAATTAGAAGAGAAAGAAATAAGGTAGAGGCCTTATAAGTGTTCAGGATTGGGTTGAAAGTGAACAGAGAACATTTAGAGAAGCGTTTCCCAACTGGTGCGAACGTATGTAGCCAGGTTCGCTCCTTGTTAACAGAAGAGTAATTTGTGAATTATTTTTATATTAAAAAAAAAATCTTTATTTTCAAAAAGCTACAGACAGCAAACACATGACTTCCATATCTAAGTTATGTGATATTTTAGATGCTAAATTTATTCATCTTTGTCCCTCTTCAAGGGTTTTATATTCGTCATTATTGGCTTCTCTAAAAGAAAAAAAAACAGATTCTTCATACATCCCTAACTGAAAACTGTATCGATAATCTTCTTTGGGGAAATTAAAGCAAAATTTTATATTTTTAAATGTCATAACTATTTAAATTAAAATTTAAAGTACTCCCCAGAACTTTAGTCATTCCACTAGTGCTCCCTGATATAAAAAAAAAAGTGGTTGAAAAACACTGACTTAAAGATTACCTGGCAAGCAGTTGTAAGGATCTGTTAAGGTATGTAAACGCAAGGTAAGGCTATTTGTGCAGATGATTAATATTAATTCACATACATGAAAGAAAAAGAAGGACGTAGAGAACATGAAGGAACTGAGGTACTAGACTATATAAGCATCGTTATCATTGTTAATATTTTTATAATGATATTGTACCAAGCCTAAGAGCCACTCGAGGTAGAGGTTACAGATAAGAAGTATAGTTTATGCGGATATGTGGGGAAGATAACGGTTAACCATAGACTTGAAGAGGTTAAGATTGTAGTGATAAGGGAAGCATCCTCTTGGGAGTCGGTTCCACAAAGTAGTGGTTCAGGGGAAGAAGCTGCTCGAGTGGAACTTACTTCTCGCCAATGGAATACAAAGGGAATAAAGGTGGTTCGCTACAATGTGCGAAGCATGGCGGGACTTAGCCGTGAAGGTTAGAATTGGTGGAGCATTTCCATGGAAATAGCGATAGAGCGGCGAGCGTCTTGGAACATTTTGCCTGTGAGGAAAGGGGTTGTAGGGTGGAAAATAATTTGTTACGCACAAGGACACGGAGGCGCTTTTGGACTTTATCGTGATTGGAAAATGGAAAAGGGTCAGCTTCTGCGCATTTATGGCAATAGTAGTCCATTTTTGGTACTGCCTATGATGATCGACTTTTACACGAGCATGCACGGTTTTTATTTGATACTGTAACGCAAAGCATCTCGCCATTGTCAATGACATTCGATTATAATAAGATATTTTATTTTATTTTTTACTGTTTTTCTTTGTAAGAACCAAGTATATATTTCATGTCCTCTTTATCCCTTGTCCTTTGTCTGTCTGTCTGTCTGTCTGTCTGTCTGTCCGTGTCCTCCATTATCACCAGTTACCACCCAGCTTCTGGCTTTTCTTTCTGTAATAAATGACCAACGATTATGAACCGGACTCGGGAAATGGGTGTCGCCTAGTACTCCGGGAAACATGATAGCTTTTATTTTCGCACAGATACCCTTAACAAAGGATGAATCCATTTGTCTCCCTACAGCTATGGGTTAAATAACAAGAATGACTAGTCTGTTGTGGACAGCAAGTCTAAAAGAAGGATAACTCTCAACTCAAAATTGTGGTGAAGGCAATTATATGTAAAGTAGATTTATTCATTATTTGTAAATACAATAAATTAAAAATTTGTATGTGTACGAATATTTGTTTCCCACCCCACACTTTATACACTTATATATATATATATGGTCTTACCAGTAAGCGTAACAGAGTTATAGGTACAGAACTTAGAATCGGCGAGCCGAATTCAAAATCAGATATCGACGATTGCGTTTACTTGTGCATAAATGCCCTTAGCAGTGCATGAATCCATTTGTCTCCCTACGGCTATGGGTTAAATAACAAGAATAACTAGACTATACTGGACAGCAAGTCTAAAAGAAGAATAATAATTCAAAATTGTGGTGAAGGCAACGGGAAACTAATCCGTTGCCTTTCCTAAGAATATCATGTCAATTCACACATATTAAAGAAATAGAAGGATGTGGAGAGCTATGATCTTCATCGTTCTGAAGGAACAAGGTATTAAAATATATATTATCATTGTTAATATCATTTCCGAACAATGTAATACTGCTTATGATGATCGACTTTTACACGAGCGTGCACGGTTTGATTCTAAATCGTAATGCAAGCATCTCATCATCTTCAATGATATTCCATTACAGAAAGATAAATATTTTTTACTGTTTTTCATCGCAAGAAGCAAGTGTATATTTCACGTCTTCTTTATCCCTTGTCCTTTGTCTGTCTGTCTGTCAGTCCAAGTCCTCCATTATCACCAGTTACCACCTAGCTTCTGGTTTTTCTCTCTGTAATAAATGACCAACCATTATGAACCAGCATTGGGATATCTACGAGATTTATATCCTTGGTTGGCAGCCAGTATAGGAGAAAGACTACACTGAATGCCAAACTGTGGACAAAGTACTGGCATATCCCTCCAATATATTGATGGTAAAATATATCTGTGGAGAGCCATAATCGTTTAAGTTCTGCAGTAATACGGCACATAAAGAAGATTTTTAATGTCAAAATCCTTCCCGTTTATTTCAGTTTGGCGGAATACAATCTTCTTGTCTCCGTTTTCCCTCTACAGCAATGTTTCTCGACCTTTTTTTAACCCATGGATCAATTTTACACTTAATTTTATTTTTGGTTTGGTTTGGTTTATTTTGTTTTACGGCATGTCAATCTCAATGGTTTATTTAATGCCGACAAAATTTTTATTGCTGGTAATATGTTTTTCTTCAAAAATCTACTTCTGGGAATATTTTTCCTTGAAGAAATCTACGTCTGGGAATATTTTTCCTTGAAGAAATCTATAGGTAGACATATTTTTTTTTCAAAGAATGTATAACTGTTTGTATTGCTGGTATTTCTATCTTTAAAGTATTGCTGATAATAATCTTTCCTTCAAAAATTATTGCTGGTAATAATTTTTGTTTATTACAAAGTATTTCTAGTATTAAAACCTATTTTTACAAAGGTTTGGGTGTTAACTATTTGCCCATAGCTGGGACCCTAACATGTGCTATCAACTCCGGGTCAGGTAGATATTCGTTCTTTGACAGGATTCGAACCTGCATAAAAAAAATGTCTTTAATAAATAAATTGTCGGACCTTGTCCATTTCTTAATATATGACGTCATTTGTTTACATTTGATACGCCAGAGCAGTTATGAATGTACGAGATTCATTGAAGATTGAAGTTTATAAGCAGTAAATTCGACCTTGTCTACCGAAAAGGTTCTTTGTAGCCCAGAGGTAAGGCACGTCAGCGTATATGACGGTTCCGTATAGGATGCAGGTTCGAATCCTGTCAAAGAACGAATATTTTCTATGAAAATTTCTCGGACATTCAGGCCGGTAAATGTTATTTAATACTGTTTATCATAAACAGAGCATTTGCTTAAATACTTGTATCTATAAAATAACAACGTTAAACATAAAAAAAAAATGTCTTTAATAAATAAATTGTCGGACCTTGTCCATTTATATATATATATATATATATAAATTGTGTATTTAGGCATCAATCCTTCATTTATACATATTTCATTAAAGAAATACTATTGTTTCCAGAAAAGAAAGCATTTGATCGAACACAAGAAAAATTAAATAAAATGCTTAATCGCATGAACTGTCGTCTTTAATGAAACACACACACGCGCGCACACACACATATATATATATATATATATAAGCCTTCGTTTTATCTGACGTACCTTAACCGCCTCGGCCATGGTGCAGCCTTGCCGATTAAACAAATTCTGAAACATGCCTTTAAGCGAAACCCTTCTCGTAACGTAGAAAACTTTCAGCTCAGCTTCGTATCCAAACGTAATAAAATTTACTTATGTCTGGATACGAAACTGAGCAGTTATGAAAATGTCGAGGTTATTCTTCTCCTAAACTAGTTACCAATCAAGGCTATAGGGCCCACGCAATTGAGTAATACCTGGGAGAAGACATGAATTCCTACCTTTCCTAAGCATGAGCGAATGTAAAGAACTTGTCTATTATATATATATATATATATATATATATATATATATATATATACATTGATGGCATCAATAAAAAACAATAACTCATTTCCAATAGCATTTTTCGGATACAACAATACATATATTTTCGTTGTCCTCTTATTACTGAGAGAAAAAACAAGAACAACATCTATTCCATACCTGAAGATGTCTGTAGGAACAGACGAAAGCTTGTAGTAAAAATAAGAACTAATGCAGCAGAAATTTATAGAAACAAGGATCTTTTCATTCATAACAGGTTCGGGGTTTTGTATATTATTTGAATTGTTTGCGACGATGGATTTCTCGCCAATTAAATCATTAACCTTTGCATTTGTTTTGTATGAATAATTCATGAATATATATATATATATATATATATATATATATATATATATATATATATATATATATATATATTTTCTGAGATGAGGTATTATGTACACTATTTACATTGTTCGGACTATCGTCCTCATCTTTGTTGCCATATTTATCACAACGTTTCGGCCGTTGTACGCTCCGGCCTTCTTCAGGTGGATGGAATGTCCAACTGAACCCTTTATTTCGCTCGCTGGAGTGGACTGTTCTAGTTCCACGTGCCATGTCTAATGGATCTCAGTTATCAGTTATCTCCTGTTAATTCCCCTCTCCAAGTTCTCCAACTGCCTTAACCACGTATTGAACTCTCACTCTTTGGGTCCTGTCCTCAAGGACACATGGCTCAGTGGATAAAGGCGTTAGTTAGATCAAGTGACAGATGTTTTGACTGACCTTTCAGTCACTTGATGAACATTCATGAACGTTCTCAAATGTACAAGCCTCAATAAACCAATGACATACTCGTTTTTGTATATAAACATACTCAACAGCATAAGTCCTACATTGCATTCATAAAGTCCCCCAGAGGACGAAACGCGTCGGTTGAGAATAGTTTTCCCTCTTGTCTCTTTTTTATTAATTTCGTTCCTTTAAGATACACCCTATCTGGAAATATATATATATATATATATATATATATATATATATATATATATATAGAGAGAGAGAGAGAGAGAGGGGGGAAGGGAAATATGAGAGAGAGGATAAAAAGGGTGAAAAGAACTGAAACAAGAGAGAGGTGAAGTCGTAGAAAATTCCATTCATAGACAGACATTTACCTTGTATGTAGTCCTGTATATTGATACGTTCTTTTTGCAATGGTCGGGGTGAAAATAGAAATGGCGGCCGGACTTCCGCTTTACCTCGAAACTGACTCATTTGATAGCATCTCAGCCGGCCTTGTTTATTGCTGCAATCTGATTGGCTCCGGAAATTTGAAAAATGATACCGTCGTTTCCGATTGGTTAGCTATGTAAAGGCCTACCACTCGTCTATGAAAACAACGCGCTCAACTTTGCATAAGGTTATTTGTCTACGCAAAGCGTTGCTGTTATGATAGGGACAGCCTAATGTTCTTCTATATAAAGTAGATATTTGCTAAGTGATCGTGGTTCAAGTCCTAATAAATACTATGACTTCAAATTCTATTTTCCCTAGTGAATCCACCCTTCACACAAAAATTCATTTGTTTTCTTTTTGCATTTTTTTTTAATGTAGTAATTTCTTTTTTTTTTTTTTTTTGCCCGACGTTTATTATTTTTATTTTAAACAGTGTCTATTGAGTCTGTCGGCCTGCACCGATATATATATATTCGGTAGAAAATAAAAACAAAACTGTCCAACATTTGTAGATATATATATATATATATATATATATATATATATATATATATATATATATATATATATATATATATATATATAAATATTGGACAGTTTTGTTTTTATTTTAAACAGTGTCTATTGAGTCTGTCGGCCTGCACCGATATATATATATTCGGTAGAAAATAAAAACAAAACTGTCAATATTTTATATATATATATATATATATATATATATATATATATATATATATAAATGTTGACAGTTTTGTTTTTATTTTAAACAGTGTCTATTGAGTCTGTCGGCCTGCACCGATATATATATATATTCGGTAGAAAATAAAAAACAAAACTGTCCAACATTTGTATATATATATATATATATATATATATATATATATATATATATATATATATATATATATATTTTATTATGCTGTTTCTCGATCTAAGCTTTTGGTACACATGAGTCATCGTCAGAGTGGTTATATGGACATTACAACAGAAATGTCCAGCCTCAAAGATGACATCCTGTTACGTTTACATAGAAGTTTGCTATGTGTTTGATAACGGTCGCGGAATAACAGACTCAGGTCGTAAATTCGTAATACGATTCTATGACGTTATACATAACCACGTGAGAGAAAGAAATATTATCAACAGATCCATATGTCTAGATGCATTCTAATATGTTGTGACTGGTTTGAAATGTAATTTTGTTGAGTGTGGGTTGCTTTGCTTTAATGTAGATGGCCTCCAATATTTTAAGGTTCTTTTTAATGTGTGTATGTGTGAGTATTGTTATCAACTAATATCTGTCTAATATATATATATGGTTATGTTTTTTTAAGAAATGTTATTTAATGGAACTAAGATCAGAAAAGTGACAGGTAAGTCTACGGGAGAGCGTGGTTGTAGTATAACCAATATATGTAGTCAGTTTATTATTAGTATCAGAGATACAATCTCTGAACCGGCATGTAAATTGATACACTATTTTTTATTATTGTATTTTTTTTTGTAGAGGATTTAGTTGTGTAGTTGTAGGTTTATTGGAGACCATGATATATATATATATATATATATATATATATATATATATATATAATGCTTAAACGATATTTTAAATTGATACTCATATTCGAGTAAATGCTTCGTTCATTTAATTAAAAAGTATATTTATTTAATTACATTTATCGGTCTGAATATTCGAGGAATCCTGTTAAAAAATATGCATCCTCCGGCAGGATTCGAACCTGCATCCCTTATGGGAAACCGTCATTAGATCGGACATACTTAACCGATTTGGCTACTTAGGACTTCCGCTTAAACAAAGCCCGAAATAGTGCTTTTGAAAACGCACATTTTCTGCAAATTCTCGAAACGTATATATCTGCCTGAGGGCGCATATTTTCTTACAACCTAGGTACTAAGCAGGCTCGTCGTTACTTAACTTCGCTGATTGTACTCGAACCGATGTTTTAACGTGATATGGTTGTAAGCCATTCCATTTTGTCATCTATCTATCTATCTATCTATCTATTTATCTATCACTGCTTCCTCAGGTCGAGGGTTTAAAATAGCTTCGAACCAGTGAAGCTTGTAGATCTCAGCGAGGACCATCCTTCTTTGAACCTCGAAGACTGGCGCTACACAATCACAAACAAAGAACTGTACAAACAACAGATACCACATCACTTGAGGACGTTCAAAAGCCGGCGTAAGGAAAATGGATAGCGCATGTATCTTGAAGAGGAATTAATGACATAATCAAGATGTTGACGTTCCACAGTACTTCAAACAAAAGGTTAGGGAGGAAACCCTCAATCTGTTAAAAAGGAATAAAGCTGCCGACACTTGACTTTGAACGTAGATCGCCAGTGAGTAAACACAGGCGATCCCATTATTGAATTAAGTGGATCACGTGACCATAGAGGAAACGCATAAGTAGGAAATCGAGTGATGTCTAATAGATCTACTAATTCTCCTCTATCCTCTATTACTATACGGAGCGCTATTCTCTACTCTGTTCACTATTCTATTTCTCTATTCGGGTCACTATACGGATTACTGTTCGAGCGAGTATTATCTGGCAAGTACTATTATAGCGAGTGTTATTCGAAGGCGTGTGACACCAGCATTGTTCAACGGCGTTACTATAGTTGTATCTGCGATTACAAAGTCACTACTACAAGGAGCATTACGAAAGTGGTAACGAGTGTTCGCTGACATAACAAAGCAATAAACACTGAAAAGAGTAACAAGATTTAGTGGACTTGAGGAAAACATATTTTAATAGAAAGATTTTTTGAATTTCAACCGTATGTAGTCCTGGCTCTTGGCTCAATGTTTACCGAATGTTTCCTTATAAGGAAACGGCTAATATTATCATTGACATTATCTTGTAATTGCTTTAATTTCAAAATATCGCAACTCACTAATAAACGAAATATATTGTAAAGTTTCAGAACCTGGTAGATGTATCCAGTTGGGTATGACAAGCATATCTTAAAACATGATAAAATCACCCATTAGACAAAGTGATGTCGCTGACATATAAGTATTGATCAAAATATGAAAAAAAATGCTGGGGAACCGGGTGGTAGGTCTAACGATGTTCCAACCCTGAATCCATATCAGACACCAAGTTTAAGAGATTTCTTTCTTTCTTTCTTTCGTTTCATTTCTATTTGTTTTTCATTGTATTTTTTCTTCATTCTTTTCTTTCTAACAATTTCCTTTAAGTCTTTCCTTAATTTCGTTCATTAGTTTATTCTTTTTAACTTCTCTCATTTAAAGTTATCACTTTCCTTCCATTTTCTCTTCCTCGATTATTCTTTCTTTCTTTTTCTTTCTTTCTTTCTTTTCATTTCTCTTTGTCTTCTTTCTTTTTCATTTTATTTTTCTTCATTCTTTTCTTTCTAACAATTAATTCCCTTTAAGTCTTTCCTTAATTTCTTTCATTAGTTAATTTTTTTTTAAATCCTCCCACTTATTACTTTCCATCCATTTACTCTTCTTCGATTTTCTTTCCTTCTTTCTTTCTTTCTTTCTTTCTTTCTTTCTTTCTTTAAATTTATTATTTATTTTATTTTCCCTCTCCGATATTTATTTATTTATTTATTTATTTATTTAATTCAGCAGCAAAATTCCGATAATTTTGCTTCATTTCCTTTCTTTTTAATTATACCCCCTCTTCTTCATTTTTCTTTTATTCTTTCTTTTCTATCAGATTTCTATCAAGTCTCCCCTTCCTTTTCATTCTTTAATTTATTCCTTCTTTCACTTCTCTTATTTGCTTCTTTCTTTGAGTCTCTTCTTTCGCTCCGTATTTTTCTGATCTGTTTTTTCTTTGGTTTTTTCTTTCTTCTTTTCTTTCTTCTTTCTCTCCTCCGATCCATCTTTCTTTCTTTCTTTCTTTCTTTCTTTCTTTCTTTCTTTCTTTCTTTCTAAAAAAACTGCTCTTCAGGTGGACTTTAAGCTATCTCCCGTGGAGGGATTTTGTACGTAAAACTTATAAGAATTTAGAAATAATGAAATTATTTTATCTTTATTCGACACTATAATTCGACATAATCTTTCTTCGCATACGCAACCGTAGTTCGTTTATATTTATTCTGCTGCGTAATTTTTGTTTTCATTTAAAATCACCATTCTTTATGATTCCCTCACATAAAGTCACTGTTAAAAGACATTAGGGAAACCGAACTATATATATTATATATATATATATATATATATATATATATATATATATATATATATATATATTATTACGTCACAGTACACGTGCTAGAAAAAAAGAAAACAAAACAAACATGATCAACGTACCGTGTCCCGCTTTAGTCTCGTAAGTTTAATGAGACGATATCAATTGCAATTGCGACGAAAATCGAAATTAAAGTTAAACAGATAAAAAAAGAATAGTTTTTGTTTAATCTTTCCCTCTGTTTGATATTTAAATTTAACTTTAAAGGTATTTATTTAATTTTTAATCGCGTTTAACTACAGTACTTACTACCTGTTACTTCAGGTTGTTTATGATTCGCCGAAATCGAAAAACGGATGGACGCACGAACGGACGGACATACATACGCTGCGTTTTATGTATATAGATTTCTTTTTGATCTTTACTTTATCTTTTTTTATTTTTAAATCTATTTTTCCTTATTTTTATCGATTTCTTTTTCTTTTTTTCTAATAGAATTCAAAAAAGGCTGTTTTCTTGCCTTTCTGTTATAGAGTAGTTTCACAGTGGAGGCTTGTATTTCACTAAGTCGGTCCTAAAAAGGTTCGACGTACAAAACGTTAGGAACTTGAAATAATAGTTAATGACGCAGCAATCTAGTTGTGGTGGTTGATACTTTAATGTCCGATATTGACTGACTCACACAACTCACTGAGCTCGCTGGCGACTGCTACTACTACTACTACTACTTATTATATGTGGGATAGTCTATTAACAATAGAACAGGTATGTTCCGGTATAACACTTTCCTCTTACTTATGCTAACAACTCTTTTCTTTCGTCCGTCTTGAAAAAGTATATTTAATGTAGAGGAGAATGACTTTATGAAATACTACTACTACTACTACTAGTAGTAGTAGTAGTAGTAATAATAAAAATAATAACGATAATGATGATGATGGTGATGATGATGACAGGGGAATAGGACCGGCGTAACGTAGGAAGCACAAGACGAAGGAAGAAACAATAGGAAAGCCACCCAATTCAAACCTGCGTTTTCCTATTGCCATGCAGCGACCAATTTGTAAAGGGACGGGCTTCCGAATTTTCGACATTGTCCGGTGACTATGGCGGCCGAGTACGGAACAAACCGAACAATACCGAAGAATGTCAATGAACAATAGAGAAGTCGACAGGTGAGGCCAGCGTAAAAGTAACGATTGTCCTCACATTTCCAAATCCGTCCCAGTCCCCACCGCGTTAAACGACAACAAAAATAATAACGGCTTGACACGTTGCGGTAAGCTGGAGTGGTTACAAAAGAAAACAAATAATGCCAATGGCATAAGGAAGTCTGTCCCCACTTAATCTAGTGGGGAGTGGCTGAGGTGTCGACACCTTTTCATGGAGAAAACGAACAGGTAAAAGCTCCGGTTAGTTTTGAATGGAAGACATTACACAAAATAATGGACGATCCACTTATCATTATTACCACTGCGTCGTGTACCCATAAACCCTTATCTCGTTCAATTTTTAATACATCATTAATTCTTCAATTATTTACTCAGGCATTTTCTTTCTTTCTTTCCTTTCTTTTTTCGTCTCTTTCCCTAACTCAATTCCACGTACTCTTTTTCTTTCTTTCTTTCTTTCTTTCTTTCTTTCCTTTCTTTCCTTTCTTTTTTCGTCTCTTTCCCTAACTCAATTCAACGTACTCTTTTTCTTTCTTTCTTTCTTTCTTTCTTTCTTTCTTTCTTTCTTTCTTTCTTACAATCATAGGATGACTTCTTTTTCTAGTAAGACATTATTTCTCACTTTTACTTCATCTATCCATCCTTTTCTTTTTTTTCTTTCGCTCGTTTTCTTTCTTTCTTTTCTTTCTTTCTTTCTTTCTTTCTTTCTTTCTTATCAACATTTATTTTTCCTTCTTTTATTCTTCTTTCTTTCCTGCCTTTTTTCTTCCTTATAATTGTGATTTTTCTTTTTTTCCGAAACCGTTTTTATCTTTTTCTTCAGTTTCCTACACCCAATTTCTTTCTTTCTTTCTTTCTTTCTTTCTTTCTTTCTTTCTTTCTTTCTTTCCGTCAGTCATCAGATTTCTTCTTTCTTTCAGTAACACATTTATTTCTCTCTTTTTCTTCATCTATCCATCCTTTTCTTTTTTTCTTTCGCTCTCTCTATTTCTTTCATTCTTTCCTTCGGTTTCTTTCTTTTTTTCTTTCTTTTTTTCTTTCTTTTTTATATTCATTTCTTTCTTATGTTCATATTATATAATAAAGTAACGACTAAGAAATAGTCTCATCTGTGGAAAGTGTCTCTTTTTGGAAACCTGGATTATTTTATATCCTCTTGATCAGTAATCCAAACAAAATTAATCACAAATAACTAACTCTATACAAAAGCAGATATCAAGTATGAGAGCCGGGCAAGCAAAATTATTAATTATTTTTTGAGACGCTAGAATCATTCATAGTTGAAATTACATTAAAATATATTTTCATTATGTCTAATAAGTTATTTTAACTACAGATGGGGTTACAGTTTACATATAATAAAACGTTTGAATTTTTTAAGATAGCTAACAAAAATCTTCTTAGCTACTTTTTATTTATAGGAGTAGAGAGGTTCGCCTACCGTCCTGTTCACACTTCTCTCTGGTCTTTTGAACAGGGAGTTTATTCCTTTGTTTCCTGTTTAGGATTCGGTTTCCGGTTCCTTCTAAATTTTACTTCAACTCCACATTCCTTGTCCTTTCCTACGCTAATATAGCTTCATAAAAGGACCTTCTACCTTGAGTGCTTCATAGGCCTTGTATTGAATGAACATTAGTAATATATATATACACACACACACTCACACACACACACACACAGACACATATATATATTGGGAAATTTACACAAACATCAGATAATTGTCGGATTTAAAAAAAAATTCAGAACTTATTCACAAATGAATGAAATTATTTTTGAATTATTTTTTTAGAATATCTTGGTAAAAAAAATATTTTTTTTTTTTTTAAATATGACACCCACCACTTACTTAATTTCCTAAAATTTCGAGAAATTAACTTTTCAGCCGAAATTTTTTTCATTAATTAAAAGCAGACTCCTTGGAGAATGTAAATCATCAGTTTTTATTTTCAAACTAATACTTATTTTCCGAAAATATGCTCCGAAGTGTAAAATAAAAAATGCGGTAAAACTATAAAATACACCAGAGTATTTTGCTTACTAAGAATGGTAAATTTAATCCTTGCTCACCGAAACGCACCTCTGTGGCTCAATCAGTAAAAGCACGTCAGTCTATAAGACGGTTCCATATAGGATACAGGTTCGATTCCTGTCGGAAGACGCATATTTTCTATGAAAATTTTTCGGACATTCAGGCCGGTAAATGTTGTTTAATACTGTTTATTATAAACAGAGCATTTACTTAAATATTTGTATCTATAAAAAGAACGTATAAACATAAAAAAATGTCTCAAAAATAATTGTTGGACTTTGTCCATTTCATATATGTGTGACGTCATTTGTTTACATTTGATACGCCATGAGCAGATATGAATGTACACTGAGAGATTCAAGGAAGAATGAAGTTTAAAGACAGTAAATTCGACCTTGCTAACCGAACGCTCCTCTGTGGCCAAATCGGTTAAAGGCACGTCAAGCTAAATGACGGTTTCGTAGAGGTTCGATTCCTGTCGGAGGACGAATATTTTGTATGAAAATTTCTCGGACATTCAAGCCGGTAAATGTTGTTTAATACTGTTTATTATAAACAAAACATTTACTTAAATATTTGTATCTATAAAAAGAATGTATAAACATAAAAAAATGTCTTAAAAATAATTGTTGAACTTTATCCATTTCATAATATGTATTGGTGGTCAACAAATAAAGCAAAACAATACCAGATATGGTAAAATCAAAAATTCTAGGTTTAATTAACTCGTATTCAGATTTTGCTTGAACAAATCGAGTCTAAAGTGCACAAAATTCAAAATATTTTAATTTATTTTTTTTGGGGGGGGGTAAGGAGGGACGACCGGATGAAATCGAGTTTTTTTTAATAACTTGTCTTCCTAAATGTCCAATGGCGAAGAGCATGCTTCTGTAGAATATCGTAACGATACGATTTCGAGCTATAAGTTTTTATTCCTATTTTTAAAGCTATGGGTTAAATAGTAAGACTTGTATCAGTAAATCATTATTATCGCAAAAAATCTTACAATCCCACAATATTTTCTGGTTTTACTGAAACCTGACAAAAGGTTGATAAACCGTAAAAAAACAATCAATCAGGTAATATTATCTGGCTCTAAGGGTGCATTAAAAGTTTTACACTACGGTTCCCTTTGAAATGATCCTGATAGGGCAATTAACAATTATCAGCCGGTCGTTTGTTTTGTCAAGGGCGACAAGTCTAACGTATGCCTGAGATACTTCTCCCTTTCATTTCTTTTATTCTCTTTCAGAACTGATAATAAATAAACAAAAGCACACGATCATGTGAGTTCGATTTCAAGTTAAAATTCAAGATTTCCAATGCTGATTTTCAAGGCAGACAAGCAGATATTACCCACTTCAATATTAGCGCAAGATTACCCTCTGCTCTTTATACGTACGCATTTGACACCGAGTCTTATCAAATTTAGGCAGCTGCATGTACCCCAATGAGGATAACGATATGTGTACATTGGCGCAATAAGCTGTTTCTACTTCTCAATGTCTTCTTTATTCGTGCGTATCGTCACACTACTGATCTTGTTTAATTTCTGCTGATCTTCAAGGCAAAGCAGGCTCTGCTTGCCTTGAAGATCTCCCCAGATCTTGAGGCTCCCCCAGTTAGAAGATTGGCGTAAGACAATCTTTAGCCTTGTGCAGGGGCAAGCTAAGCTTAGTCAATATGAGGAAGAAAAGACAAGTTAATTTAGTTCGGCGGGAAATAAGCGGAGATTGCTAACGCTCTTTCGTTTGCAGTCCGATGTAAAATTGGTAATATCCATGTCACACGTGTTAGCTGACAGATCGAGTGGCTTTTGAGTATTGGAGAGAAAAAAAAAATAGAAAAAAAATAAAAAATTAAAAAAAATAATAAAAAAAAAACGGAAAAAGTAAAAGTTATATGATTGCCGGTTGAGATAGATGTTAAATTTCACTTCTCATATCCATTTTCAGAACTAGAAAAAAAAAATGGAGGCATATGACAACACGTGTTGAACGGAAGTTATACATGAAAAAAAAATTAAAGAACTCAACATATTCTTATAGTTTGGTCGTAATGTTTCGTTACTTTTTTCCTGATTACTTTTTAAACGAAAAGCAAAATAATATTTTTTTTTGTTTTTGGCTGTAAGTGAAATCTCAATTTCACAAGGTTAAAAAGTAACATATGGTCTTGTTTTTAATCTGGGTAACAAATATAATGGCTTAATCTCTATATATAAAGTTGTAGCCTATGTCTGTCTGTTATCGAACTCCTAGGTTTTTGGCAATAGGCCCCCATAACCATATATATTATGAAGCTACATTACCCGGGTTACTTGGACAAGTATATTTCATTTTTGATTAAAGGTGGTCACGAGGTGGGGGCACAAAAATATATATAAATATATATTATAATGATATAAATTAAATTTAAATTTGAATAAAGGAATGACTTCTATGGTACTTCGATAAATATATTTTATTTTGATCAAAGAGGGCCCCCGAGGGGAACCTCTCCCCCAGAAAATTTTTTCTCTTTGATTTAAATTAAATTTAAATTTGAACAAGGGAATGATTCCTATCAACAATATAGAAGGAGAAAGCCAGAAGATGGAGGTTACATCGGCAACATCATTTTGATCAAAAAAGGTCCGGGGGAGCACATATCCCACACTGATTTTTTTTTCCCTTTGATAAAACAAGTGAATAATTCCTAGGGTACTTGGATAAATATATTTCATTTTGATCAAACGGGTCCTTGGAGGTCACCATTTCCCCCTTGGATTTACATTAAATTTAAATTTGAACAAGGAAATGACTCCGTAATATCGAAGGAGAAAACCAGATGATGGAGTTCACATCGGCAAGATCAAGGTGAGACAATATGGACGTCAAGTTGAGCAAGAACTCACCAATCAGTGGGTAGTGCCTTACAATATATATTTGTTGGGACAATTCAGCAGTTGACAATAATGTTGAAATCTGCTCACCAATTCGTTTAATCAAGTATTGCATCAAATGCATATCAAAGGTGTCAGATGAAGCTGTTCTTGCACACACTTCCATTTAATTTTTCCCCTTGATTTAATTTAAATTTAAATTTGAACAATGGAATGACTCCTACCCAAAATATAGAAGTAGAAAGCCAGAAGATGGAGGTCACATCGGCAAGATCATTGAATAATATTGAAATGCATCCTTTTTCTAGATCAATTATAACAATGATTTAAAATCAATCATCATTTTCTTACAAAAATTGTGACATGCAGTAAGGCGAGGGTAATGTAGCTTGTACTATATTGTTATATACCGTACCTATGAACACTAATGTCCCAATCCTTATAAATACACTATTGTCAGTGGAGGCAATACGCTGTCTAAGTAGTCCACCACTAGCAGTGGTTTACCTACTTCACGACGCTGGCGAGTATTGTATTTTGTTGATGTTAGAAAGATTACCATTTCATTTCCAACCTCCGTTTTGGTTATTCCTCATTCAGTAACATTTTCTATGTTACAACATATATAAAACTCAGGGTCTCTTGTTATGGCAGTTATTTAAAAAAAATTTGGATGTTCGGATGGTGCAATGGTTAGAAGCTAGGAACGAGAAATCATTGAACTATGTTCGAATTCAGGTCGACGTCTTTACGTTGACGATCATTCTTTTTTTCGCGCAAAACTGCTAGGAAAGTTGATTCGCTGTCGTGCCAGACAATTCTTCTTGTCAGATTCGAGCTTCCGCATCCACTATTCGTTCATACGTTGAGTATTGCTGCCATGTCTGGCCTGGTGCTCCGACTAAATAAAGGGGTTGGACAAAATAATTAGAACAGTTGCAAAATCCACTCCTATATTTCAAAGACCTATTATATTAAGAACTTTAACTAAAACTTCGTAATTGCAGGTTATATCTATTGTAAATACGTTTATTTAACTAATTTACTGTCTTTGTCTTATTTATTTTTAGAATTTAGTAAAATTTAAGCTAAATGCGTGACCTCTCCGAGTTCGAAAAAAAGCAAATTGTTTGAGCTCGCATGGCAGCAGCCTCGATCACTAAGGTTGCTGAACTGTTTGGTTTTTCAAGAGCTACCATATCAAGAACACTGATGCAATTCGAGAAACATGGGAAAACCTCGAGCAACCGTAGCAATTCGGGTCGGACTTGCAAACTTACTGAAAATTTGAATGGGGGGATGGCTCTGAAAAGGGAACTGTATATTAATAAATAATATTATTGTAATAATTTAAACTATTTCTTTTTATTAAAGCTTTTATGAAAGATATATATTCCAGAACAGACAGTAAATAGTAAATCATTACTGAGAGTTACAATGGACAGGAAGTAGTGGAGAGCCATTGTTGCCAACAATTTGGACTTAAAAACCGGCACTGAAGAATTGTCCATCAAACAAAAAAAAAAATCATCAACATCGGATGAAAACTATGGAAAAGCATAAACAACATCCGAACACACACACACACACACATTTTGAGAATTATAGATATAGATGTACTTAAACGACATTATTATTATTATTATTATTATTATTATTACAACATTTAGCGATTCAAGAAAAAAGAAAAGACAGAAATTAACAATATTTCAATAGTATGTTTGTCGCTTTCAATTTTTTTCTTTTTACAGTAAGCTTCGCCCTATACAAGGCCCGGAGTTCACTGTAGGTAGTTATGTTAAGAGGCAGTTTATACGGATAGGAGCGGAAGATAACAGGTTTAAATTGTATTGATCGGGGAAATATCCTCTTGGGAGCCGGCTCCACAGAGCAGTCGTTCGGAGGAAGCTGTTCAAGTGGAACTTACTACTCACCAACGGAATTTGGAGGGAATGTGGGCGGTTTGCCACAATATAAGTGACATGGCGTGAAGCTTAGAACTGGCAGAACCAAGGAATGTAGTTCGCCTGAGCACTTTCCATGAAAGGAGTGTTACAGCAGTGCGAGGCTTGCCACATCCCACCTGTGAGAGAGCGAGGTTGGAAGGTGGAAAATAATTCATCACCCACAAGGACTCGGAGACGTTTTTGAACTATATCAAGACTAGAAAGTGAGGTCTGGGCAACTCCCACCCAAATGTCATAACAATGACACAAAATGCGAATTCTTTAAAACCTTTGTCTATATTAAACTTTTTCATTTTATAATTGTCTGTACATTTTTTTTTTGTTTATTCCTTCATCACCTTTCCGACATAAACTTTGGTTCGTTATATGACGGATAGATGATTTGTTCATACAGTGATTTTTATTAGATCAAATAATAGATTAACAAAAATAAGTACCGTTTATTTCCGTGTATAAGGCGACTTTTAAATCTTAGAAATTTCCTACCCAAAATATGGAGAAGTCTTCTAATACAACAGTTGCAAAAACCTAACCATAAATCCTGATTATAAATACTAATCATGTTTTGGGCTTACGGCCACATCACCGCAGTTAAGCAATGTCGAGCCTGATTAATACCTAGATGGGTGGCTGCTTGGGCATACCAGGTGTTGTAAGCATGGATGTTCGGGTGGTGTAATGAATAATTGCTCGGAATTGTTAATCGGAGAGCTGAGTTTCAATTCCCGTTGGGTTCTTTATATTCACTCACGCGCAAATCCCCTTGAGGAAGATATGGATCAACCTCTACTCTCTCTCCTGGTATGGGTTAATTATTAAAACTTCTATCACTAAAGCAATATTATCTCTCCCACCCCCCAAATTCTTACAACCTAAAAATCTTTCCTGGCTTTAAATACCCTCAAAGAGTTGACAGATTCGTTTCCTACGAATTATCAAACCTTTGAGGGTAAATTTAAAGCCAGGAAGTATTTTTAGATTGTAAACTAATTACCATATAGTTCGGCGTATAAGGCGACCTTTAAAGTCGCAAGTAGCATGACGGGTCCTAGCTGTGAATGTTAGAACTGGCGAAACCAAGAAATGTATTTCGTCCGAGCAATTTCCATGAAAAGGATGATGCAGCAGTGAGGGGCTTGCCACACCCCGCCCGTGAGAGAAAGAGGTTGAAGGGTGGAAAATAATTCGTCACCCACAAAGAATCGGAAGCGCTTTTGAGACTGGGAAGTGAGAACTGAGCAGCTCCCGCCCAAATATGAAAACTGTACTCCATTTTCAGTTTGACCTGGCTCTAGTAAATTTTCGGTCTGATCTGTTTAAAAATGCATACAATTATTAAAAAGACAAATCTTTATGCAATAGACGCTTGTTATGTAAAATAACACGGTTGTACTGGTAATCAACGCGACAAAGCGAAGAATACGCAGCCAGTGCGAATGGAATGCAACTGACACCTGAGTAACATGATAGGGGCATGCACATCTTGAAATGTTTCGTTAGTCGATTAGTTGGTAAAAGCAATTAATCAAAAAGTATAATATAAATCTTATGGAACTCTCCTGTCATTTGGTTCATTCCAAGGGGTGGGACGTTAGTAGTTTGCATACGTAACTATCCTCATACGTTTTAAAGCTTGAAAGGACAGTGGAGTCTAGTAATTCAAATATATCCAGAAATATCCAATCACTTGAATATCAAACTACTTAGCACACGATTTAACACTCCAAAATTCAATATGTACTGTGAGTTTCAAATTCTCTAAACACTTTTTCCTCATTTCCTTAGGAATTCCAATTGATTCTGTCTGATGCTAAGAATAATTATTTTTTCTTTCCATTTCTGTAAAGCATCCTCGTTACTCATGTAATTCTCAGCATCCTTCCGTAGAACTATCTTTCTGTTGCCTTAAGTCTCTTCTTTCTCTCTGATAAAATTGTTATCGTATACAAGATATACGTAACAGTTTAGTACACTTTTCTTGCTTCCTAAGGAAATCTGCGTTTTTCTTTGGAAAGCATCTTTCGCTATCCCATTTCCGGTGCCACATTTTCCATCTTCCGCTGAAACAACTCCAAGATTCCGGCGTCTCCAATTTGCAATTCACACGATCCTTTTGCTGACAACTATGCATTCTGTCTTTTTACAATTGATGATTAGTCCCCATTTTCTCTCTTTTCTTTATTATTTTCTGTAAAAGTCCTCTAGTTTCCTTTCTGCGTCTGCTATCAAGTGTCATCTGCATATCTAATGTTGCTGTCAGTCAGTTAATTACCGTAAGTGACACACACTTGGGCTATCATGTCTCTTTCGATTCATGACAAACTAGACAGAAGATATTCCCGCAGTAGGTTGTCGTTTCTTTCTGCAGTAGACTGGTTGCCAACCAAGGCTATAGGATCCAGTCTGTCCTGCTATTCAATCCATGGCTATTGACTTATGACTGACTAGGCAGAAGATATTCCCGCAGTAGGTTGCCGTTTCTTTCTGCAGTAGACTGGCTGCCAACCAAGGCTATAGGATCCAGTCTGTCCTGCTATTCAATCCATAGCTATTGACTTATGACTGACTAGGCAGAAGATATTCCCGCAGTAGGTTGCCGTTACTTTCTGCAGTAGATTGGCTGCCAACCAAAGCTATAGGATCCAGTCTGTCCTGCTATTCAATCCATAGCTATTGACTTATGACTGACTAGGCAGAAGATATTCCCGCAGTAGGTTGCCGTTTCTTTCTGCAGTAGACTGGCTGCCAACCAAGGCTATAGGATCCAGTCTGTCCTGCTATTCAATCCATGGCTATTGACTTATGACTGACTAGGCAGAAGATATTCCCGCAGTAGGTTGCCGTTTCTTTCTGCAGTAGACTGGCTGCCAACCAAGGCTATAGGATCCAGTCTGTCCTGCTATTCAATCCATAGCTATTGACTTATGACTGACTAGGCAGAAGATATTCCCTGCAGTAGGTTGCCGTTTCTTTCTGCAGTAGACTGGCTGCCAACCAAAGCTATAGGATCCAGTCTGTCCTGCTATTCAATCCATAGCTATTGACTTATGACTGACTAGGCAGAAGATATTCCCGCAGTAGGTTGCCGTTTCTTTCTGCAGTAGACTGGCTGCCAACCAAAGCTATAGGATCCAGTCTGTCCTGCTATTCAATTCATAGCTATTGACTTATGACTGACTAGGCAGAAGATATTCCCGCAGTAGGTTGCCGTTTCTTTCTGCAGTAGACTGGCTGCCAACCAAAGCTATAGGATCCAGTCTGTCCTGCTATTCAATCCATAGCTATTGACTTATGACTGACTAGGCAGAAGATATTCCCGCAGTAGGGTTGCCGTTTCTTTCTGCAGTAGACTGGCTGCCAACCAAAGCTATAGGATCCAGTCTGTCCTGCTATTCAATCCATAGCTATTGACTTATGACTGACTCGGCAGAAGATATTCCCGCAGTAGGTTGCCGTTTCTTTCTGCAGTAGACTGGCTGTCAACCAAGGCTATAGGATCCAGTCTGTCCTGCTATTCAATCCATAGCTATTGACTTATGACTGACTAGGCAGAAGATATTCCCGCAGTAGGTTGCCGTTTCTTTCTGCAGTAGACTGGCTGCCAACCAAGGCTATAGGATCCAGTCTGTCCTGCCATTCAATCCATAGCTGGGGGTAGAAGAGATGGATTCACACCTTTCCCAAGGTTATTTGCGTGTAAGTGAATTTAACTAACGCGACTGGAATTCGAACTCGGTTCTCCAATGTCTCATAACTACGCCATTTCACTCGAACGCACAACCAATGTTAGATTTACTTTAAATGCGAATGTAGCAATAAAAATGTGTGTGTGGATTTTGTTTATGTCTTGCGGCTTTTAAACATCTAAAGTTTATCAGAGTGGCTCTTATATTAAGCAAGTTTAGTCACCCCTGTTATATTTAATTAGGGTGCCTACCGGTGCGTGGGGGTTAGAAAGTTTGTCTCACACGCTAATTCGCTAGTGGAGCGAGTTTCATGATCTCGTAGAGCGTTATAATGTCGTCTTGTAGCAGTCTACTTTTAGGGTCCCAATACAAGAAGGGAATATTTATTTTTATATCTTTGGAAATTTTCCCGTCCGCACCCCCAAAGTTTATTCAGACCACCTCATTTATTTATTCCGCACTTTTTGACCCTTTAAATGATTTTCCGACTCCCCTTTTATTAAGACACCCTGCCGTTTATTGAAATAAAAAAAATTCCAACCGGCCTGTTATTAAGAAATATTTTCTATTTAGTCACCTAAGCGTAATTTAAGAAAATATTAAATCTCCACAAATACATCGTTTTCCTTTTTTTTTTTTTTCTTTTTTTTTCCCTCTGTGACCAAGGTCAATATTGACGCAATTTATGTACGAAAATTATTCCCTTGTCAGCCCATCCTGGTTAAAACTGAACTTTCTCAGAATGAACCGGATGTACAAATTGCGTAACGGTTACCGTCACAGAAAGATGGAATTTGCGAGTCGGGTTCAAGTTCCATGTCAAGACTGTTATATTCACTACGCACAAAATGCCCTGGCAAGGATGGCATGAATTTATTTCTTCTCCATAAATAGCAGAGGAGACAGGGCTTTTTAGACTCGGGTGGCAACCAGTCTAGGACGAGAGGTATGACTGAATTTTAAAGCGTGTATAAGGCAACGGGAATCTACTACACAACATCCCCCCCTGCCAAAATGTTAACTGGGACAAAGGATGGCTTGTTAATTTTAATACCTCTCAAACTAAACTGGTCTCTATTAATCATCTGGGTTAACCGTCTCCGCCTTCCATCAGCATGGCTGATGCTGACTTCTAAGAGAGTAACTCGCTGCGTGTTCTTGAGCTAACGTTTTCGGCTGATGAATTAGAAAGACTATATTGAATCCATTGCTAAGTCAGCTGCTAAGAAAGTTGGCTCAGTGTGTCGTGCTAGACAAGTTTTTCTCTCCGGAATATATCTTACATATCTATGTCTGCTATTCGTCTATGCTTAGAATATTACCACCATATAGGGTCTGGTGCTTCTGCTATTTATCTAAAACTCCTTGATAAAATACAAAGAAGAATCAGCAATATTCTTAGTCTTGAACTGGCATCTCGTCTCCAGTCCCTTTCCTACGACCATAAGGTTGGCTCCCTTGGCCTTTTCTATAAATACTTTCATAGTAAATGTTAGGATGAGCTTTTCACGACGGTGCGTAGTCTTTTTCAATTTAAGCGCAGTACTAGACTGACCCGAGGTTTCATCAAGTTAAAGCTGAGTTAGCTTAATGCAGCTGTAAATCCTATGCTAACAGTTTCTTTTCTCGCACTTCTCGCCCGTGGAACTCTCTTCTGGCCCCATATTTTCCAGCCTATTTTAATCTTTAAAACGTTAAATGCAATGTCAATTGCTATCTCATACCTTCTTGATTAATCTTCTATTGTTCTCGGTCTTTATCAATATTTCTGTTCCTGACTCTTTTGTACCTAGTAACCCATTGTGTCTCAATGACTTTACGGCTTTGCATGGGATAAACTCAGTTTTAAAAAAAATGTAATTCACAGATAATAAAAAAAGGAACTTATGGAGAGCCATGTCTGTCTACGTCCTTAAGAGACATCTCAAAAAAAGAAAGCACCAAAAGTAAACAGCCAGAAAGTCACACTTCAGTTTTTATTGTTTCGTAATTTTTAATTCTTGCATAAAGTATCTCATTTTGTGGTTGAGGTGGGCGTATTAAGTTAATTGAACTTATTTTACTAAAATATTTAAAGTAGATTAAATATAACAATTTATTACTTAATTTATTACTTAATTTGCCGTATATTTCCGCAAATGTAGCTCCCAAAATAGGGATCGTCTAATACAACAGTTAAAAAAAGCTAACTATAAATCCTGTGGTATATCGGCACTGGTAAGTAGGCTAGTATGTCTGCGCCATGGATCGCGTTAAGCTAATAACTACCTCGGTATGGTAATTTCTATTTGAAACAGTTCACATTATAATGCTGTACTACAGTTATATTAGGTTGGTGCAAAAAATAATGACGTAATAATGTTTTTGACGTTAAAAAATACGTCAAAAAACGACATTATTACGTCATTATTTTTGCACCAACCTAATAAATGTAATAAAACTACTTTTACATCTTGATTTCACATTCAAATGCAATATTCAAGAGACGAATGCATAACAATATACAAAATTTAGTAACAAGTAACGTAAACAAATCTTTCGTTTTTGCATTCACACCAATCATTATTTCCCATAGTAGCTTTAAATAACAACATTTAGGGTAACATACAATCTATATTTCTAATTAAAATTCATTATCATTGTGGTGTTAAATAACAACAACATTTAGTATAACATGCAAACTTTATTTTTCAATAGCAACATTATACGGTATTTATTGCGGTGTTAAGCAACAAAATATTTAAGATGCTATAAAATCATTATTTCTCATTGCAGAATTAAAAAAAAAACACGTAAGACACCCACATACATAATTAAAATTCTTCAAAATCACTATGATTATCAACATCTGATGCAAAGAGCTCATCATAAATATCGTCATTTACAGTTTCGTCATATGGGTCATATTTCGTCATATGGGTCCAAATCGGCCGCTTTATACTACATATTTGCGGATTCGTCATGTCTATAGGTCGCCTTATACGTGGAACTATTGAGTAAGTTATTTATCATAATTATTAAAGTTATTTAAATACTTAATTATTTATTAATTATTATTATATTATTATTAATTATCAATTAATTAATTTTATTATTATTGTTATTTAAATTCTTATTTATTAATTATTTTTTATTAATTGGTAGTTATTACTTAATTTATTACCTAATTTAATTTGATCAAAATATTAGTTAATTTAATTAGATTAAAATATTATAATAAATGTGAATTAACTTAGGATATATAATATATTTACTTATTTATTGAAAATATTACATATTACATTACTATAAATTAAAAATGATATTTTATGATATATTAAATTAACATTTTTATTAAAATATTACTCATTATATTACGTATTACATACTTATTATAATTAAAAATGTCTTCTATTTTTTATTATGAATTACGAATTATGATATTGTTACTTAAATATATTATTTTATTAATGAGAATTATATTGGCTTTTATTTTATTAATAAATATTAAATAAGTAAAAATATTTGCCTTCTTATTATGAGTTATATCCCTTCAGGACGTGGGCGATTTCGGCTCGCCACAACTTCATGTCTTTTTATGGCTTTTCTTCGTTTTTTTTTTTTTTTTTTTTGTTCTTGCTTTGCTATGTGTTCACTTAAACCCGTTCTTCGTGATGTCTGGTGTGGGCTTGATGCCCAGTAGACGTTTCAGGCAAGGTTGTACTCTCAATGAGGCTCGTATATGCGATACATTGCTAAAGACGCCTGAAAAGTGGCTGGTACCCTCTTCCGCTCCAGAAAGTACCTGATTCCTCCTGCCATGCTCTATGATTACCAGAGCGGGACCAGACCCAAAATAGGGTCTTGCTGTCTCACCTAGACAGGTACTGTCCTAACCTAACTTAGCAATCCCGACAAGTTCAAAAGTAATTGCGCTGCTTTTTGGGTGCTGAATTCTTCCTCA
>CAHIKZ030000198.1:920000-925000 GCA_903632075.3 Acanthosepion pharaonis
TGTAGCTGTGGTCCTGAAAACCAATGTAACTAAAAGTATTAGAAAAATAAATGAAGCCGACGACTCTTTCACTTTAGAAATATGTAATTTATAAACCGTTAACTGTATGTAAACGTGTGAGCTTCACAAATATCAATGTAAAGAGATATTTCTTTTCAGCTATTAGATAAAGTGGAAGATTGAAAAATAAAGAAATGAATAAAAACGGTAAAGAGTAGGGTCCTAAGTAATGCGTAGAATTTCCAAGGAGTACTGCATTTCTAGCTTGTTCCACACGATCGCGCCGTCAACGCTAAACTGTACTGCCAGACCGCGTCTACGAAAAACTAAAGAATGGGAATCATGCTTTGGTCAATCGAGGTCTGGATTTGTTTCAGCAAGACAATGCGAGGCTACACACTACCAAGTTGACTGAGGAAAAGTTCAAACAGTGTTGAGATTCTTCCACATCCACCATTCAGTCCCGATGCTGCTCCGGGTGACTATGGGCTATTCTGCTCAATGGCACACTTCCTACGCGACCAGCGATTCAACATTTTTGATGAAGTGAAGGAAGCTTGTTTACAGTTTTTTGATTCAAAGCCAGCTGACTTGTTCCTGGGACAGATTCGGATTCTGGCTGATCGCTGGTGGAAGACCGACGACAATGCTGGACTTTATTTTGAGAAATAAATGTTTGCGTTATTCCATGGATTTTTTTTTCTCCTGCTTCCTAAGTGAGTCTGGACTTTCTGCACAACATGATAAATCGCTACTCCGCATTCTGCAGTGTAGGACAAAGAGTGTGCCATAATATCTTTGTCTAAGGTTGAGAAACCCAGGAATTGTTAGACAGTGTCCCATCTGTGATTATGCTGAAATATCTCGAGACATCAAACATACAGGAGTACATCTATATTACTCCGGTAAATATATCTGTATACCTGGTGTGTGCAGAACTTTTCAGAAAAAAAAAAAAAAAAAAAAAAAAAACATGTATAGAGTCTCTCGTTTTCATAAAACCTGTTTGGAACTTTAGTACACATCTGTGGCATGCGTTTGACAAATGGTGTCACTAATAGAAAACAAACACGAATCATTATTTACATTATTCGGACACATTGTTCTCATTGTCATGATTGTCCTCATCTTTGTCGCCAGATTTATTACAACGTTTCAGCCGTTGTACGCTCCGGCCTTCTTCAGGTGGTTGGAATATCGGACTGAACCCTTTATTTCGCTCACTGGGGTAGACTGTTCAGAGTTCTACGTGCCATGTTCAATGGATGTCAGTTATCAGTCATCTCCTGTTAATTTCTCTCTGAAAATTCTCTACCGCCTTAGCCGGGTATTGAACTCACACTCTTTGGGTCCTGTCACTGGATCTAACCAACGCCTTTATCATCCACTGTGCCATGTGTCCTTGACACATAACTTTGTAATAAATATGGCGACAAAGATGAGGACAATAGTCCGAATAATATAAATAATGTACATAATACCTCATCTCAGAAATATAGACAGAAACACAAATCAAACTTTTCTTTTGTGTGCTGTGTCCCTTCAGGGCGTAGGCAATCATGGCCCTCCTTTTTTATTTCTCCCAAACTTTGTTCGATTATCCATTTACACAAGCTGCTTTTCTATGTGCCTCTTTCCCTTTTTGTGTCATGTGAGTATCACATTTTCCAAGCTCACTTTCCACAGAAATTTCAACTGCCACTTCCTCAAGTATAAGTTTACTTTTTGTTTTCTTTTTCTCTAAACTCTAAAAGCATGTTGTTGCTCACATGTTCGGTTCATGGTATCCTCAACATCCTTCTGTAGAACCACATTTCTGTTGCTTCAAGTCGCTTCTTCATCTTTGGAATTAAACATTTTTTACTGTGTATGAAAAAGAGAAAGTTGCGTATAAAATGTTAAAAAGAAATTTCTTGTTACCCTCAATAAAAACTGCCTATATATATATATATATATATATATATATATATATATATATATATATATATATATATTATGAAATGGACAAAGTCCGATAATTATTTTAAGACATTTTTTGTTGTTCTTTTTTATAGATACAAATATTTGAGTAAATGCTCTGTTTATAATAAACAGTCAAAACAACATTTACCCGGCCTGAAGGACGAATATTTTCTATATGAAAATTTCTCGGATATTCAGGCCGGTAAATGTTGTTTAATACTGTTTATTATAAACAGAGCATTTTACCTAAATATTTGTATCTCTAAAAAGAATGTATAAACATAAAAATGTCTTTATATATATATATATATATATATATATATATATGAGATTATAATAAAAACATTTTTAAATAGCTCCACAAAAGCTTTCATGTTTCAGTACTATGACTGTACTTCTTCAGGCGATGATAGGTATTATCAGTAGTTACCTACCATTGCTTTAAGACGTACGATGATAGTATTGAAACGGGAAAGCTTTGCTGTATGTACCGATTTAATAATATATTGTTCTACTTTGTATTGACCATTGTTTTAAATGTAAATGCTACGAGCTGAGGAATTTTACTCTATTTGTTCTTTCTACCACTTGTACATATATATATATATATATATATATATGATGATTGAAAAAATAACTTCCCATTTTAAAATACCTATTTATTTATTAACAGTAATGTTTGAAAGAAATGGATGTGAGAGGAAAGCGTTTAGAATATGGTTTTATTTAAAATTCAATATGGCCACCAGATTTCGTTACCAGCTCCTCGAGGCGTTCAAGAATTGTGTCAACTGATTTCACCAGGAACTCTTGTGGTATGTAAAACATAACTTCTTGTATTCGCCCCTCAGTTTATATCAAAGTTTTAGTCTGGTATAACAGATTTCCTCTTTTAACCAACCTAAAGAAAAGTCACATTTATGCTAAGTCAGTACTCCTGGCTGACCACTCATAGACAAAAGAGGAAGTTACTTTCCAATCACCCTGTATATGTACCGTATTTCGATCCTTATAAGAGGCCCCGATGCATTAGACACCATTTCCTAATTTTTGAAGGAAGAAATTGAAAAAAAAATGTTTTCCTTATAATTCATAGCCCTCCCCACTATCCACAATTTTATCCATTGAATTACATATTTCAACTGACTAATCATGACAAATTCATCACAAACCGAGAACCGTTCTGGGTATAACGATAGACTACGTCCGCGTCCTGGGTAAGACGATAAACTACGTCCGCGTCCTGTTTAAGACGATAAACTACGTCCATGTCCTGGATAAGACGATAAACTACGTCCGCGTCCTGGTTAAGACGATAAACTACGTCCATGTCCTGGATAAGACGATAAAATACGTCCGCGTCCTGGGTATGACGATAAACTACGTCCGCGTCCTGGGTAAGACGATAAACTACGTCCGTGTCCTGGATAAGATGATAAAATATGTCCGCGTCCTGGGTATGACAATAAACTACCTCCGCATCCTGGGTAAGACGATAAACTACGTCCGCGTCCTGGGTAAGACGGTAAACTACATCCGTGTCCTGGATAAGACGATAAAATACGTCCGCGTCTTGGGTAAAACGACAGCAAAGCCTTTGATCAGGAGGTTTTGAGGAGCATGAAACCATCTCTTAATTCCTGGTGTTCCCTGGGTGATAGTATCTGTCAGGGACCAGCCATGGGAAAATAATTAACACCTAAAAGGTGTATAAACACTACGAAAGTATAAAAACAGGTTTTAAAACTAGAATACATTTCTTTGGAAATTGAAAAAAAAAAAAAATTACCAGCAATATATTTTTGAAAACATATTACCAATAATACATTTTTGAAAAATTATTACCAACAATACATTTTTGGAAAGAAATATTACCAGCAATAAAAATTTCGTCGGCATTAAATAACCTATTGAGGTTGATATGCCGTAAAACAAAACAAACCAAACAGACCGAGAAATACCAAAATTTATGGCAACTATTTAGAATGGTATAATTTATAGTAATTATTTAGAATGAAATAATTTACAGTAATTATTTAGAATGTAATAATTTATAGTAATTATTTAGAATGTAATAATTTATAGTAATTATTTAGAATGTAATAATTTATAGTCATTATTTAGAATGTAATAATTAGAATTTAGGGTGCATAATTCCACTGAAACCTAACCATTATTGTAACCTGAAATCGCCATTAATCGTGACGAATTCTTCACAAACCAAGATGGAACACTAATTTTAAATCAGGTACATGTAGATTTGTATACAGAAATAAGGTTATGTTTGATTTATGTGTAGTTTAAGAAAGTAGTTTAGGAAGGAAGGAAGGGAAAGAAAGAAAGAAAGAAAGAAAGAAAGAAAGAAAGAAAGAAAGAAAGAAAGAAAGAAAGATGAAGAAGGGGAAGGAGGTGGATGGTACGTAAGCAGGTGTTACTGTTGCAGGAATTTTGTTTCTTGTCAATATCTCAGTATCGCAACTACATAAATAGTTTCTCTCAAAACGTTGGTAATTTAATTTTTTAAACACTGGACTTGTTTTAATTTCAAGGGCTCAGAATTGGATGTAACTGGGGAGCTGACTCTCACCTCACACCCCAAACTTAGAACTCCCGTCACCGACCTTCGATTCATAGGACACAGCGTGGAATTTGGGGATATTTCATAGTAAAAAAGATGCGTCTTATAAGCAGCAAAAGACGGTGTATATATTTATGTATGTATATTTACCTAACTATTTTTTTAATTTGCTGGCCGCTCGTATCCGAGGATGCTCGTCCAGTAGGGCTGCTACCTAATCACTATTACAGAAGCCTGCTCAGGCACGTATGTCTTTATTCAAAACCCCCAGAGCCCACCTGTGGTTTATATTGCGACTATGCTGAGCAGAACTTAGTTACTATTTTTGGGAGAGAGAAAGAGAGAGAAAGAGAGAGAGAGAGAGAGAGCGTTATCTCGCGTGATCAACAGTCTGAACAAGGCTTGCACACTCAAACTCTCGGTCACGATGACGTGTGACTTCGTGCTAGCACAACCCCCG
>CAHIKZ030000198.1:930000-937500 GCA_903632075.3 Acanthosepion pharaonis
AGTATAGGTGCCCTTGATAATGGCTAAAAGTATATATATATTTATATATAAATATAGAAAATTTTCGTTCTTTGACATGAAAATTAGGACCATTTTCCCAAATAAACACATATATATATATATATATATATATATATATATATATATATATATATTGAACAATAAAAAAATATGAAAAATTAAAATCTTTAAAACTTTTAGATTAATATTCTTTCGTTTTTGTTTTATTATTATTATTATTTTATTTAGATTCCTCGGCCAAAATGGCCATCATCAGGTGAAGAAATATTTCTGCTTGCTGGTAGCAGTGAACTACAGAAATGAATGTCTTGATGGAGAAAATGAACTTTTGTCTGTAGTTTTCATTTTTTTTTTTTTATTTTTTTATCTTTTTAACATGAATCTTTTAACATTCCTTGTGTTGGTCAAACAGTCTCTTTTAAGTTGTTATTTGAGATAAGAGCTGAATGGATCCATGCTGCTCTGAATATATATATATATATATATATATATATATATATATATATATATATATATATAAAAGTCAACACAGTCTGACAGTCTGTTTCATGCTATATGCAATCGTCAGGCCACCGTCAGACTTCTATGTTCACTTTTATATTTACACACGCTCTATCTCTGATATTGAGCACTTTATCCCATAAATATAGCACACCTTAAGACTATATTTCTTCTTCTTTCTTATTATATATATATATATATATATATATATATATATATATATATATATATATATCAAATAAAATCAAAAAAAAATTTAAAATACAAATCGGTTATAATTTATTTCATGAATACTTTTATATTCGTCTCTTCAGGCCGAAAATTTTATTTATTTATTTCTTGCTTCTTTCTTTTCTTTTCTTTCACCCTCTCTCTCCCCTCCCTCTTCCCCCTCTCTTTCTTTCGCTCTACCACATCTCCTGCTCTTTCTTTCTTCCCATAATTCAATTTTTTTATATATTAGTAAATCTTTTTTTTCTTTCTTTCATTTTTATTATTAATTTTTTTTTCCTTTTTCTTTTTTCCTCCCCGACATTTTTTGTCTCTTTCTCATTCCCCCCTCCTTTCTCCTTTTTATCACAGTTTATCTCTCTTCATGAAATGATTCTATTACTAAAAACCTTTCAGAGATGAATATAAAAAATATTTTAATGAATATAAAAATATTTACGAAATAAATTATGACCGATATAATTTTTTAAGTTTTCATTTGATTTATCATTATCTATCTATCTATCTATATATATATATATATATATATATATAATATGTGCGTGTATGTGAGAGAGAGTTGACACTGAGGTAAACACCGGGTGACGACAAACTGTTTCATGCTTGAATACAATACTCAAAAGCAGTTTTTCGAATTGGGAGAAATTCGTTTATTTTGCTACCGCGTTCGTCTGCTAGTGTGTTATTTTTCTGACTGTTTACTTGCATTGGGATTTGGAACATAGGTCCTGCGAATAATGGTTTCGACATTTCTTTCTGATATTCGAGTTTGGACTTGTGATTTGTTTTCTGATTTCAAACTCTAAGACAATATTTAACTAGACTGATCCACTTTTAAAAAACAAGGGAAAACAATTTGGTAAATTTTGTAGCCTGGCATTCATTACATCTTCAAACCACAATATTTATCAAAATCCAAAGATGATATTTTTATCATTTTAGAAGCGGATGGTTCTGTTCTATCTATCTATCTATCTATCTATCTATCTATCTATCTATCTATCTATCTATCTATCTGTACAGTGTAAAATCGGTCACTGATTCTTTAAAGAATTATAGATTTATTTGCTATTTAAAAATGTCAAGTTTGAAATTGTGCTTACGTCATTGATATCTGCGTAGGATAAAAGACTTGCTTTTTTTACCAAAAAATATTTTAAACAAAGAACAAACGGATATATATATATATATTTTTAAAGCATATATCTTAAACAAGCAATAACAATTGTTTGCCAAGCAAAATAGAATGGATTTATATTTACCTCAAAAAAGATTTCTGGTCATGAACGAGCAAACAGATATATACATTTTTAGTTAAAGAAAAAATTGATTTTAAGCAAGCAATATTTGTCAGGTGAAAATTTAAAAAAAACAGATTCTATTTCATTGAAGCGCAAACGGATATATAAATATTGTAAAGCACAAACGTATATATAATTATTTAGAAGAACAAACGAATATATAAATATTTAAAGAACACATGGATATATAAATATTTTAAAGTACAAACGGATAATATAAATGTTATGAACAAACGGATATATAAATATTTTAAAGCACCATCGGGTATATAAATGTTTTAAAGAACAAACGAATATATAATATTTTAAATAACAAAATGGTATATAATTTTTTAAAGAATAAAGGTGAATATATATATATATATATATATATATATATATATATATATATATATATATATATGTATGTATATGAATAAATATATATTTAAAAACACATGGATATATATATATATATTCTTAAAGAACAAAAGAATATGTAAATATTTTAAAGGATTAATGCTTATATTTTTTTAAAAGTTTCTCCTGACAGGCAAATCCATATTTAAAACATGTTATTTGTTCTATTCTTTAAAAAAAAGATATCTTTTTGAGATATAAAAAAAGAAAACAGTCTGTTACGTGCGCAGATATTAATTAAGTCCCGTTCCACGCATGATATTTTTAACTTCGGACCTAAAGTTTTCTCAGTTTCTTTCAATCTCTGAAACCCCTTGCATCTTAGTGGCTTTATCGCCTTGCTTAGGGGTGAAATGATTGGGAGGGATAAAAGGGAAATAGTCAGCATTCATTGACCCAACAGTGTTACTTCAAATTGCAATTTATAATTTTTTTTTTCTTAAAACAATTTTTAAGGAAAACGGCTTTTCAAATCCGCTGTTATTTTTTTTTTCTATTGATGGGAGTTTCCTTCCTAACTTTTAGTTTAAGGTCATGTGGAAGTCATGATATTTTCCTTACTATCCATTTTAGTTGTTTCCGCTGTTGGAAGTTTCCATGTGATGTGGTTTTGCTATTTGGTTAATTTATCTTTTTTAAGCCCTACTGAGTTCATTTACTTCAAGCTATTTTTAATCACCGAAAAAACTGTTGTATATCGAGATTTTTTTTAAGCACTTCACCCCAAGCAAGGAGGGAAGCCACTGGCACGCAAGGGGTTACAGAGAGTGGGTGCGAGAGTAAAGAGGCATGAAAAAGTCAAGGATGAAGAGAAAGATAGGGAATTAGATCAAGACATCTGAAGATGTCGATTGACATTACATTTGAATAATTGGAGATAATAGCAATCAGGGAAACAAGGGAATTCCACAGGCGAGAGGTGTGAAACATGAAGCTGCTGGAGTAAAATAGACGGCTACATGTAACTGTTTCTACAGTGAAAGGTCAGGACTGAGATGCCAGCCTAGTAGCACGTTTAAATTCATGCAGTTTGGAAACTAGCGAAAGTAGCTCGTTGGAGCAGTTACCGTGAAAGTATTTGTAGAAAAGACAGAGGGAGGCGACGTCTGTGAGGGAGCGACTGTAGACGAGATGCAAGATCAAGACCAACTACACTGTATATCAGTCCCTGGATTTTATTGAGGACCTTAAGACGGGCAGCGGGAACACCAGACCATATATGACAGCAGTATTCCATGCAAATGTGAATGGTTAATTAATAAATTTGAAGGATGGACTCGGGTGAGATAAAAAAAAACTTTCTGGCGTGTGACACCGGGAACCAACATTCCTTGCAGTAGATGAAGCTATTGATTCAATGTATTTTTCCATCTCAGCTCAGTGGACAGTGTGAGAGATGATGGTTTAGACATTTCTAAATACGATGGATGCCATACAGGACACCCACATGAGTGTCGATATCCGACAAGGCCGCTTATGAACATGATTCAAGTCCTTAGGTTAATAAATGTCTTGATCAGCTTTCATTTTTATTATCTAGACTACTAGAAGTACTATTGGAATTTAGGTCTCTTCATTTTACAGGTAAAACTGTTAAATGTAACCGTAAGTTCTAGGCTAAGGTTTTCTTCTCTCACACTTCTCACTTGTGGAACTATCTTCCAGTATCTTGCTTTCCTATCAACTATAATCTTCAAACATTTAAATGCAACATCAATCATCATCATCATCATCTTCTTCTTCTTCTTCTTCTTGAATCCTGGTGTTTTAATGCCCTAAATTTTTTTCAATTTCTTTCAGTCTCTGTAACCCCTTGCAATCTATGTATCTTAGTGGCTTTATCGCCTTGCTTAGGGGTAAAATGATTGGGTGGAGGAGAGAAGAGAATTATTCAGCATTCATTGACCAAACAGTATTGCTAACAAATGAAATTTATAATTTTTTTCTCTTTAAACAGGCTTGTCAAATCCACTGTTATTGCTTTTTTTTTACTATTGATGGGAGTTTCCTTCCTAATCTTTAGTTTAAGGTCATGTGGAAGTCATGATATTTTCCTTTAAAGTTATTATCTAGTTACTATCCATTTTAGTTGTTGCCACTGTTGGAAGTGTTCATGTGATGTGGTTTTGCTATTTGGTTAATTTCTCTGTGATTCTGTTGCACCAGTGTATAACATCTGAGGAAGAACAGTCTTCTTTAAGACCTACTGGGTTCATTTACTTCAAGTTATTTTTAATCATTAAGCTGAGAAAACTGTTGTATTTAAAGATGGTTTTAATGTCTTAAGGTTTTTTATCAGTTTCTTTCACTCTTTGTAATACCTTGCATCTTAGCAGCTTTATTGTCTTGGTAGGTGTGAAATGATAATAAAAAAAATACAAGCAATTTTGTCCAGATACCACTTTAATGGTGTATCTGGATATAGTTGATTCGAACACGTTACATAATAGTGTCATTCCAAAGTTTAAAAAAATTATCTGTCAATAACTCTTGGATGAGGTATTATGATTACTTACGTTATTTAAATTATTCGGACTGTTATCCTTATCTTCATTGCCATATTCACAACGTTATAAATAACTGAGACATCCGGAAGAGGCATGGCACGTAGAACTAGAACAATCAACCCAGGTGGACAAAATAAAGGGTTCGATTCGAAATTCCAAGCATCTGCAGAAGGTTGGAGCGTACAACGACCGAAACGTTGTGAATATGGCAATGAAGATGAGGATAACAGTCCGAATAATTTAAATAATGTAAGTAAAAAAAAAAAAGGTCAATGATAAATTTTACATCATGTCGATATTTCTATAATGATAGAGAATCAATATTTTTTTTATTCTTACAAATATCTCACCTTGAGAAAATCCGAATGTCTAGTCTCTCTTTCCCTTTATTTGACATGTGAGTATCAAATTCTCTAGGCCCTCCTTCCTCATTATGTGTCCCAGAAACTTCAGCTGCCTCTTCCTTATGTCAAGTATAAGCCTCCTTCTTGTTTGCACCCTCTTTAAGACCTCGTTTTTGCTCGGTCCATGATATCCTTAGCATCCTTCTGTAGAACCACATCTCCGTCGCCTCGAGTCTCTGCTTCTTCTTTGAGGAAATCGTCTAAAATTCGCTGCCGTAAAGCAGGACACTCACTGCTCAGCCGTAATTGACGTGGTGTAATCGTTAGCAAGCATCAAAGTGGCCCCTCCCCAGCAAAGTTACGAACAAAGTTTTGGCGAGAACCGAAATCGCGGTTATCCGCGTCTAAAGCAGACATAAAAGTACCTTAAATTATGTGTAGCATGGGGAGATAACGTTAAACAGCGTGAAAAAAAATGGGTCTCTTTTACATTTCTGGAAATCGTGTCCTTCTAGAAATGTAATAATAATGAGGCTGATAATGATGGTAATAATAATAAAATTAACATCTAATTAAGTATGGTGATTTTCTAGGCACAATGCCGAAAATATGACACACCAGGTTAGGATCGAACTCACTACTCAGATCAAATTGTCATAGCGAGATAAACTTGCTAATCATTATACCACGTCAAGGTGCCCTGAGATTTTCTAAGCACAAGGCCGAAATATGGGGGCACCCAGTGAGGATCGACCGCACTATTCAGTGATTCCCTAACCGTAGGTAAGATGTGGCTCAAGGCCGAATATATAGGGTACCCAATGAGGATCGAACCCACTATTCATTCGTTATTGATCTAGTGAGACAAGCTTGCTAGCTATTACCGCGTCGAAGTGCCCCCACCACCGCCAAAGGCACGAACAAATCTTTGTCGAGGATAGAAATCGCGGCCGTCCGCGGATAAAGCAGACCTGAACGTCGCTTGAATTCTATGTGGCGTGGAGAAAATTTGCTAGACATTGTTTAAAAAAAACGTGTCTTTACTTTTCTTTAAGTTTTCTGGAAACAGTGTCGCGGCCATCCGTGGATAAAGCAGACCTGAACGTCGCTTGAATTCTATGTGGCGTGGAGAAAATTTGCTAGACATTGTTTAAAAAAAACGTGTCTTTACTTTTCGTTTTCTGGAAACACCCATTTTCTTTTAAAAAAAGTTTTCTTTGGAAACAGTGTCGCGGCCATCCGTGGATAAAGCAGACCTGAACGTCGCTTGAATTCTATGTGGCGTGGAGAAAATTTGCTAGACATTGTTTAAAAAAAATGTCTTTACTTTCCCTTTAGTGTTCTGGAAACTTTTACTTCTAGAAGTGCAATAATAACACCAACAACAACATAAACAACTGATTAAGTAGCGATTTTCCAAGCGTAGCTCAGATGTGACACAAGGCCGAAATTATGGAGCACTGACTGCTCAGTTGTAATAGTCCTAGCGAGACAAACTTGCTAACCATTATCCCACCTCGAGGTGCCCAAACAACTGTATAAGTATGTATAATTTTACGTGATTTTAAATTTGAAGGAAGAACGAAAGTCTATACTAAATGTGGGAATGTTTTATTACATACTCGCATGAACATGCACACCATATAAATACATACACACACACACACACACACATACATACATATATATATATATATATATATATATATATATATATATATATATATATATATATATATATATATATATATACACGTGTATTTATCTTTTCTTTTTCACAAGAAAATCGTAGAAGTGTAAAAGTGATAAATTATAAGTCCTTTTAATTACCTGACACATGAAACTCCACTGAAATTAATGAGTGGAAAAAAAAAAGAAGAAAAGTTGAGCCCTAAAATTAGGCATGTTTCACATCTGAAACGAATATATATATATTATTTTAGCTCTCATACTTTTACAAGATTCATTTTATTTCTAATAAGCATGATCATTGTAAACATATGAAACATACGCAAAATTAGATGTCATATACATAGCCAAATCTCTCTCTCTCTCTATATATATATATATGATTCCTTAGAAATCTATAGGTTATAGCTTATTTTATCTTTATATGGATACGGATCCCGCTTTCATTATTATATTCGCTCTGTCCTTACATTGAGCTCTCTTCGGATTTATATCCTGTTTGGAATT
>CAHIKZ030000198.1:942500-947500 GCA_903632075.3 Acanthosepion pharaonis
GATGATCGCAAAAGCGTGAAACCTAGGGTCACAAACTAATATCATACAACTATATATATATATATATATATATATATATATATATATATATATATATATATATATATATATATATATATATATATATGTTTGTATGCATATATATATGTTTGTATATATATATATATGTTTGTATGCATATATATATGTATGTATAAAACCTTGTTCCGCCATCCATTTATTCAAGCTCACTAAGTATGCGTTGTCTTTCTATGTCGTTCGTGCTTCCAATTTATCCCATGAGAATCAGATTTTCTTCATTATGTTCCGTAGATATTACGATTGTCTCTTTCTTATATGAAGTATAAATATCCATTTTTTTACTCCACTTTCTCTAAAACTACGTCATTTCTGTTCGTTCCATGATATCTTTAGCATCCATCTGTAGAGCCATATTTATACTGCTTCATGTTCCTTCTTCATCTTTGAGGTGATCGACCTGCAATCAGAGCCATCCAGAAGTACTGTTATTACGTAACACTTCGATATTAATATTTTTTTTTTCTGACGAATTTTTTCTCTTTCTTAATACTTTGCTTAGCTTTAGGAAGTCATCATTCCCTCTCCCGATGCGCCTTCGGATTTCATTGTCGAACTTTCCGACCTGTGTTAAAATACTTCCCAGATACTAAAATCTTTGTATTTGTTTGACGGTGTATAATACTGATTTTCTCGCAAAATGCAGTCAGAACTTCGCCGGGTTTGTCATATCGCAAGGATGAGTAATGACACAAAGTTTTAGGACAGTTGCGTCCCGGACAATTGCGTCCCGGACAATTGCATCCCGGACAATTGCGTACCGGACAATTGCGTCCCGGACAATTGCATCCCCGGACATTTGCGTCCCGGACAATTGCGTCTCTGGATAATTGCGTGCGTCTGATAAGTTTCTGAAGTTTTTAAAAGCAATTACCATAAATTATTAAAAAGTATAGGTCGTAATCATAAATTTCTATTAAGGGAATAAAAAGAATAAAATAAAAAAAATAAAAGTTTATTTTTGTTTAAAATGCAATGACAGATTAACAATGTTGCAAGATCCTTCTACACATCGCCAGTAGGTTTTTGTTTCATCGGCGTTTTTCTTATAATAGTGGTAGCTGTAATTGTCCTCGTTCACAAATATTTTTCCATCAGTGTTTAATTTTCGGAACGTAGCCATGTGTTCCAAATAAAAAGTCTAATCTAGAAAATCCAGAATCTAGATGTTTGTGGTACGCACTGCTGGAGCGAACTGAAACTGCTAGTTTAGTTTTCTCTTGCCTTAATAAAGAAAATATTCACTCTTTTTTATTTATGGTAACAACTTTTCTGTTTTTTGCAGTAATTAAAGATATTGGTGTGCAAATTTCTATATTAAACAACTCATTAAAAAAATGGTAAATTAAAAAAAAATATTATCGAGGGACGAATTTGTCTTGAGAAACAAATATCCAGGACGCAGCTGTCTGATACGCAATTATCCGGGATGAAAATGTCCGTCCACCGTCTACAGAATACCTAAGGTCCTCATGTATAGCCAGCTTGACAGCGAACAAAGTAGTGTTGGATGGATGTGGCTCAGGTATAAATACAATCTAAAGAGTAACTTTTCAGTTGTAAATCTGCCTCATAATAACAACGAGTAGTTGTATATGTGGGTTTTATGCAAGACACTAGTAGGAATGAAGTCTGTCGGATACTTTTTGTCGAAATCAACGAGAAAGTCCATTATATATATATATATATATATATATATATATATATATATATATATATATATATATATATATATATATATATATACATACATAGACATATATATATATATATTATATTCTTATTATAATAGATTATAAAAGCTTTATGTCTATATTATAATAATATATTGCTCTACTTTGTATTGAGCACATTTAAAAAATGTAAATGCTATGTACTGAGGATTTTTACTCAATCTGTTCTTCCTCTTAATTGGATATATATAGAAGGATATATATATATATATATATATATATATATATATATATATATATATATATATATATACGGACTGGCCAAAAACACACAATGCACAAAATGGAAAATAGATCTAAGAACATACAAGGGTCATTAAAAGATAAGAATTCTGATATCTTTCCACACCGTTTCTCGGACCAATCTTAGTTGTTTTATTACACTTTAAGCAGAAGAACTTACTTACCATCAATCCAAGAAAGACATTTGTGCTACTACTACTCCGCAAAAAAATAAAAATAAACAGAATGTTTAACATCGAAAACCATAAGGAAAATTAATTCATTTTTAATATGTGGAAATATCCACTCTTTGCCTGAATAAGGTCCTAAGACCGGAAACACATATAGCAAAAATATGGAAAATAAAATATAATATATATTTAAAAAAAAATTCAAATTACAACCAAAAACGTTTGCGATTTCTCTCTTCTTTTTAATATATACACTTTTCTCTCGTTGAAACAACTATAACATCTTTTCTCTTTCTCTCTCTCTCTCTCAATATATATATATATATATATATATATATATATATATATATATATATATATATATATATATATATATATATATATATAGATATAAATGTAGATAGCTAGATAGATAGAGAGAGAGAGGAAAGAGAAAGACAGAGACTATACAAGCAATACTGGTACCTAGTCTGAAGATCGCGTCTTCAGGCGGGAAAATTTACAGTTTCTATGAAGTGTCCTTTTCAATGGCCACACATATATCAGTCAGGCAGTCAAGTGCCATACTTGATACCCGCTTGGACGATTATGTCTGGTTTCGATTCATGACTAACTAGGCAGAAGTTTTTCCCGCAGTAGGTTGTCGTTTCTTTCAGCGGAAAACTGGATGCCAAACAAGGCTATAAGACCTAGTGAGTACTGCTATTCATAGATAGTGAGAGGAAGGAGAGATGGGTTTATACCTTTTTCAAAGATATTTTTTGCGTGAGTGAATGTAAAGAACGTGACTAGAATCAGAACTTGGATATGCGTTGTGGTGCAAGAGATATCATTTCGGAATAAAAAAATCGCAGAGCCAATAAATATGAGACATTTTAAATAATATATTGATCTGTGTGTGTGTGTGACGAGTTCCACAGCTATAAAATACCCACGGAAGTTCTCTATTGCATCGTCAAATAATTGAGCTTAACAACTTTAACAAAAAAAGATTCAAAATCAACATATTTTCCGTTTCACTGAAGCAGGCGTTAAACACATGCGAGCCTTATCACCTCCTCTCTCTTTCCTTTCTTTATTTCTTTCTTTTCATTTTTTCTTTTTTTTTTTTCTTTCTTTCTCACTGAAAATAGCATCTCTAATATATTTTCCGTATCTCTTCGCAATCAAAATTATTGATCATGAAGTGTTTTCAGGGCCTTTCTTTCACTGAAACAAAACATCCTCTCAGATTTCTGTGATATGTCTTTTTCGTCTTTCATGTCGATCAAAACGCAAAAGTTCATTGTACATGAGGTAGTTTTTTAATCGATTTTACACCATAGAAGATTGTAAAGTCACTAAGACACAAGGGGTTATTGGATGTGGAAGAATTAGAAACAGAAACTTTACTAATAAGCGTGATGAGAAAAGATTAATCAGGAGGAGAGTAGATAGCGTTTGACATTGCATTTAAATTTTTGAAAATTAAATTTGGGCGTCCTGGGTATGACAATAAACTACATCCGTGTCCTGGGTATGATGATAAACTACATCCGCGTCCTGGGTAAGACGATAAACTACATCCGCGTCCTGGGTACGACGATAAACTACATCCGCGTCCTGGGTATGACGATAAACTATATCTGCATCCTGGGTAAGACGATAGACTACATCCGCGTCCTGGGTAAGACGATAAACTACATCCGTGTCCTGGGTATGACGATAAACTACATCCGCGTCCTGGGTATGACGATAAACTACATCCGCGTCCTGGGTATGACGATAAACTACATCCGTGTCCTGGGTATGACGATAAACTATATCCGCGTTCTGGGTAAGACGATAAACAACATCCGCGTCCTGGGTATGACGAAATACATCCGCGTCCTGGGTAAGACTATAAACTACATCCGCGTCCTGGGTAAGACGATCAACTACGTCCAACAGCAAGGCCTCTGATAATACGTTTTTGAAAAAAATAATGTTGCCAGCTATACACCTTTTTTTTTGAAAGAATAGTGTTGTCGGCTATACGTTTTTGAAAAAATAATATTACCAGCTATACGTTTTTGAAAAAAAATATTATCAGCTATACGTTTTTGAAAAATAATATCACTAGCTATACGCTTTGAGAAAAAATAATATTACCAGCTATACATTTTTGAGGAAAAAAATATTAACAGAAATAGATTTTTGACAATACAAATATATTACCAGGAAAAAAAAAGTTGTTGGCATTAAATGACCCATTGGGGTTGATATACCGTAAAAAAAACCATTAAGTTTGGCTGGAAAGCATAGAAACGGAAAGGAATTCCACAAGTGAGAAGTGCGAGAAAAGAAATTGTTAGCATAGAACTTACGGTTACATCTAGCCAGCTCAACTGTTAATAGATGTGATCTCGACGCCAGTTTAGTACTACGCTTACATTCATAAAGTCTAGGTACCATAGCGAAGAGCTCATCCGAATAATTACCATGAAAATATTTATAGAAAAGGTGCAATGAAGCAACCTTACGACTGTGGGAAAGCGACCGAAGCCGAGACGCCAGTTCAGGACCAATAATATTGCTGATTCTTCTTTGAATTTGATCAAGGAGTTCAAGGTTAATAGCAGGATCACCGTCCCATATGTGGCAGCAATATTCTAAGCATGGACGAATAGCAGTCTAATAGATATGTATTATAGATCCTAGAGATAAAAATTTTCTTGCACAAAATAATGAAGCAAATTTCTTTATTGGCAGAATCTTTGATGTATTGGTAGGGAGAAAGTGCTAACTAAGGTACAAG
>CAHIKZ030000198.1:952500-960000 GCA_903632075.3 Acanthosepion pharaonis
TTTTTTTTTTTTTTTGTACCTTTCACGGATAAACTCGTGTCGTCAGTAAATGAGTTTTATTTGAGATAAAATACTCCTTTATCTGATTAAGTAGGTTTGTCGGTAAAACATGTCAAATTAAAAGCTTTTCAAACCTTTCTCACATATGTATCACAAAAAATGTGTCTACATGTTTCGAAGCTTTCTCAAGAAATAATTCTAACAACTAGAACCAATATTTAATATCAACCCCTTGTTGTTTTGCTCAGTTGGCTTCTAGTATCTAAATCGTAAATCACGCCTGGTTAGTTGGTTTGCCGGCTTAAATGTAATACAGGTTCAATTCCTGTCGAGAAACACGTTCCCATTAATAAGATATTCGATCTTTAAGCCAGGTGATATTAATTTGCTTACCAGAAGAAAGAAAAAAACCCAAGAATTTCTACTCAAATACATACAACTCAATCTAACATTTATTATATACTAGCATCATGGCCCGGCGTTGCCCGTGCTTGATTCAAAAATCGTTGCTACATGTCTTACTTCTTGCCTATCTCACACTGCGAATTTTTTCTAAGCTCTAAACATTAAATCTGTTACGAAAAAAGAACTAAACAAAATGAACACAAAACGATCAGCTTTAAAAAAAGGATTCGTAACTGGAAAAACCGAATGAAAAAAGAATGTTAACAACAAATACTTTTTCACACCCAACCCAGTCCTGCGGAATCAGAATCAACGTTGAGTTTAAGCAAGTGAATGAGCCAATTGGAATAAAGTGTCATGCAGATTTAAATTTTTCCCACTTGTGACGAATGCAGCTATCGATTTTTTTCATGCCAGCATGCTAGTTAACATTCGTGTCAGTCAGCTGTTGGCTCTCACGCTGACCAATAGAATCTTCCTGCCTATTCGTGGCAGCCAGCTATAGGCTCTCACTCTGGCCAGTAGAGAATGGCCGCAAACTACATGAAAACTGCCGTAGAAGCATGAAAAAATCGATTATTTCAACTATCGATGGGAGTTGGGAAATGCAAAATCGGTGTTGGCCTTCCGCTAACTTGGAGCATGTGCATGTAAATTTGGGTGCAAATCCGTCGAAAGTAGCGGCCGTGCATTCGTTACACACTTAACACACATCCTGCTTCTTATAGATAGAGATCTATACTTTTATAGATTTTAAAGGTTGTGTGTTGGTGTATGATAGGTATGTGTGTGTGTGCATGTTTGTGTGCGCTCACATGTAAACAAAAAAGAATCCTGCCTTTTATAGATAGAGATACAGTTTGTCTCAAAAGCATGTAAACACATTTTGAAACTTTCCAAAGAAATAATTCAAGGATCTAAAACCAACAATATCTAATTTCAATAATGCATAGGAAGACAGTATTTATTATAAATCCATGCTCTTATGATTTTGTTATGACATGTTTTTAAATTGATATCTGTTATGATCCAGACATTGTTAATAATGTAACGTAATGAAATGACAAGTAGCAATCTCGAGATGTTTCTTGGACTTCTGTAAAAACATTCTATCACTTTTTCTTACTTCACAGCGCGTGGTCATTCCTAATGCTTCACGTGCACATCGTCTTCATTACTATCAGCTTTTAACAAATAAATCTTTTATAGTTCATCCTGAGCTCTATTTAATTGCGTTTGCCTGGAACATGTCGTTACGCAGATATTCACATTTTAAATCGCGTCAATTTTGGGGGATACACTATACATTAAATTAGATAATTATATGCATCTCAATTGCTAGTATTAATAATAGCATTATATATATATATATATATATATATATATATATATATATATATATAAATATATATATATATAAATATATATATATATAAATATATATATATAAATATATATATATATAAATATATATATATATATATATATATATAAATATATATATATATAAATATATATAATATATATATATAAATATATATATATAAATATATATAAATATATATATATATATATATATATATATAAATATATATCAAAATATATATATATATATATATATATATATATATATATATATATATTTTGATCATGTTTCTTCGTTGCTAACATGTTTAATCGTCGGTTTTCTCAGCATCCTTCTGCAGAAAAACATTCATGTTGCTTCAAGGCCTTAAAGAAGATTTATGCTTCGTAAGATCATAAAGACTAGAGCTACACAGCTACAAACAAAGGATTTTACCTAATAACAAAAAGCACATGATTCGAAGACTTCGGCCAACAACTAAAATAGATAGTACATGTAACTTGAAAAATATATATTATATCTTTTATTAATTTATTTAAGAAACACACCCACCCACCGTAAATAAAATGGACTGCTCCATTATTATTACAGTACGATGTAAATATTGATATTTAAATTATACAACGGTCATTTTTTTCAATCTGCACCTGATGATTGCGTTATGTATGAAATCAAAGTTGTCCTACCGGTGACGTAAAATAATGTATAAATTATAGTTCTGTTATTATACATCGAGCACTACTTAAGCACCAGCAGATAATGTGCGATATATATATATATATATATATATATATATATTGATGCATGTTTCATTAAATAATATAGACAAGTTTTTTCGATTTATTTTATGTAAATTCTTTTCATATCGTCTGATAAGCTTTATAATAATAACATTAAAAGAAGAAAGAAATTCACAATATTGATACATATTTTTTTAATCCTATCTAAGCTTTCGACTTACATAAGCCATTATCAAAGATGACAATTACATTACAATATATTAAACAATACACGGACAAAACAATAATGATAGTCTGTTTTTGTTTACATGGAAGATTTACAAGCAACGTGCATGCAAACTCGTGCATACGAGACGCTGGAAGCGAAAATCGCACAGCAGTTCATGACGTCACACATGACCACGCGAGAGGGAAAACGAGAAATATTAAGTATGGGAAGCCGTTGGTATAAGCCAATGGCTACTGCTATAAATTATAGGCATTTACGAATATTTGTGAAGATTTCATAGTTTATTTTATTTTGTTATATATATATATATATATATATATATATATATATATATATATATATATATATATATATATATATATATATATATATATATGAAATATGTACGTATAATATTTATTAAATTTATAACGTATGCCTGTCTTAAAGGTCACTACAAAAATTAAAATATAGTCTCAAGGTGTGGTATATTTATGGGATAAAGTGCTCAATATCAGAGATAGGGCGTGTGTAAACATACGTTGACGACGATTGCGTCTAACATGAAACTGCCTGTCGCTGTATATATGCCTGTCGCTATATATATATATATATATATATATATATATATATATATATATATATATATATATATTATAATTTAGGCTCTACTTATGTACTGAGCACTGTTTTCTTAAAAATGAAAAAACAAAATACTAAAAAAACTTGGATTATTAACCTAACGGTTCTTTCCTATTTTTCTTTTTTCACACACACACACACACACACATATATATATATATATATATATATATATATATATATATATATATATATATATATGTATATAAACGTTATTTTAGTCGATACTAAACTTGAGTCGACGTTCCGTATATTTTAAACAGTATATTTATTTTCGTCTATCGGCGTGAATATTCTAGAGATCTTTTGAAAAGAAAATATGCGACCTCCATTCTCGAATATTCAGGTCTGTAGACGAAAATAAATATCTTGTTTAATAAATAAACGTGGCATCTACTCAAATATGGGTATCCACTAAAAATAAGTTTATGTGGTAACAAATCCGTCGAAGTAATAAGTAAAAAAAAACATTTCTTCAGTTTATATATATATATATATATATATATATATATATATATATTTCGTTTCCGATAAACACTGCGGTTATAATAGGGAGGAGAGGAATAAGTAGATTCTTGCCTTTTTCAAGGGTATAAGAGCTTAATAGCTGTGCCAATTACGTTTTATGGGCTGATCGTTAGTTACAATTTGATGAAAACGTAATAATTAAATTGGCAAAATAACCTAAATAAATTTGTAGTGCAGAGAAAACATAATGATTTACATGTGTATCTACGGCACGGATGGATACAGGTAAGATCAGATGTTTATACACTAAGTTAATCGGTATAAATATGCATCTGTTCTGCAGTATGAATTACAATTTGATTATATGCATATATCAGTTACGCAGCAACTTCTTAATGAGATATTCCGTTATTATGGCAACAGGGTGCATAAGCAAGAGTATCGTCATAAAATAGCTCGTTACGTAGGGAAATTATGCCTGTTAATGGATTGCTTTATATTTCTATAGTTTCATATTGATTTTCTTTGTATATTTTTGTTTTAATTAGTTAACTTGAAACTACAGTTAACAGTTTAAATTAAAATTCTAGATTAACGATGTAACTGCAAAATTGTCATCAATCTGGATAGTATAGATCCTGTTTGCTGGATAGTTTTGCCGTTAAGGATTTAAAATGCAGAATTCTCTTTTGCCATTCAGCAGTAGATCCAATTGTCCAAGTTAAAATCCAAGAGTACTCATGCAGAAGACATCACCAATTCAATTGCAAAATTAATTACAGGTTGCCGTCAGTGATGGTCAGAATGGGGAAAAAATACGAAATTGGTGATTCGGGATGTCTTTCTTGAGTGCGCATGCGTATATTTATGAACGTGTGTATGTCCATGTATGCATGAGTTTATGGGAGAGTGTTCGTACGCTTAATAGATTGGGTGTGCGCGCTTATGTTTACGTACATGTTAATGTTTGATAATGGATAGATTACAAAAACAAAACAAAATATGTAAATAAACATGTTTTAATTCTAATTATTGTACCAAAGACGAATATCTATCTATCTATCTATCTATCTATCTATCTATCTATCTATCTATGTTGATAGATATCTATCTATCTATCTATCTATCTATGTTGATATCTATCTATCTATCTATCTATCTATCTATCTATCTATCTATGTTGATAGATAACTATTCATCTATCTATCTATCTATCTATCTATCTATCTATCTATCTAGATAGATAGATAGATAGATAGATAGATAGATAGATAGAATAGATTGTATTACTTTTCAACCCCAAATGTTTGACCTGTACATTTTGTGAGGAAGGCGCTTATGTATAAATATCTATATAAGAATTATTTTACATCCAAAAAATAGGTTTGACCAGCACCCTTCCCCGTTTCTCTCATACGCTCCCCCCACTCTACTGCACCTCAATTTCCATAAGGTAGTATTCAAATAAAATACAAATTTTATTGTAACCTAATTACGCGCAATAATGGATTATATGCAATACAGGTGAACAATTCAACTAGAAAAATTGGAAATAAATACAATGTATCTAAATACAAATTTGAGACATGTCATAATAGATCATTCCATGTTAAATAATTTGAGACATGTTATAATAGATCATTCCATCTTAAATAATTTGAGACATGTCATAATAGATCATTCCATCTTAAATAAATCAACAATGTTTTGCGGCAATTTTTAACATCTTTTTGAGATTTTTCTTGTTAAAAAAGTGATATTTTAACACATTCAACATTATGGATAAGAATTGTGAATTTTACATAGTTTTTGTTTTTCGAGACTTTGCCTGAATAAAAGAAATTCACAGACGAAAAACATAATGACCGTAGAATGACGTCAAATTCCGCGAATATTTTCATCCTTTAAAAGTCCACTGTGCTTAGTTTAATTTGTGACGTTAATAAAGGTAGGTAGAAAAAAGTAAATATTGTTAGCAAGTGTCACAATGCACTGCTGGAGACCACCAGTAGGCTTTGCCCCACCCTCCGTCTGTGGGGTTCAGGAGTAGTCTCCACCGGGCTTATGTATGTATGTAGAAGTGTTGATCTCAGTGTCAATATTTCTTACATATACTTAGCACTTATAACTCATAAATATAGCATATATTAAAACTATACTTGATCATACTTCATAGTTACCTCCACTGACTCACTAAATCAGAACATACCATGATGAAAAAAAGGCCCCAAAATTAATAAAAATAGTTTTTCATCAAAATAATTATATTATTAAGAGGAAAGACCAAAGTATTTTTTTTATATTTTTTCATTAATTTTTTAATCATTTTTAGCATGTTCTTATTTTGGTTAAAAATTCTTTGGTTTTTGGTTAGTCAGCGCAGTGGCTGCGCCAAAGATTAGGATGAGAAATTTAGTGCCTTTTTGTGATAAAAACGAAATTCTTACAAAAATCAAATAATTGTCAAATTTTAATGAAATTTTATGGAATTATTTACAAATGAATGAAATTATTTTGTACATTTGTTTTTTTAGAAAATTTTGGTACAAATATTTTTCTTTACATCTGTTACTCCCACATACTAAACTTAATAAAATTTCAATAAATTAAAATTCCAGTCGTTGTATTTATTAGCTAAAAGCAGGACTCTTTAAAGAATTTAAATAATCAATTTGTTTTGTCTAAAACAGAAACACTATTTACCATAAATCTGCTCTGAATCGTAAAATAAATAATGCAATTATACTATGACATTATTTAGTTAGAAAAGCTTTATTTGCTTTTATAAATAACATTTATTAATGACACTATAGTCTTAAGAAAAAAAAATCGATTTATAATGAATTTTTATAAGAACTGTTTTAATATTTTACTTTTAATTAGAAAAATCGTTAAAAAATTTTAAAATTCTGTATTAATTTAAGTAGTTTTGATGATATTATTAAGTGGAAACTCTATTTACTAATCATAAATAGAAAGGCTTAATACAAGTTATCAAACACCAATATTTTACAAATAATTTTGATATTTTTTTTACTAGTGCATCAACGTACCGGTTTTTATTTTAGTACGGGTGACCATACACGATATTATCGGAAGAAAAAGCAATAAATATTGTAAATTTAAATCCAAAATTTCTAACATTCACGAAAACATTAGATTACAGGAAATGTTTTCCGACATTTTTAAGATCAATGAGTACTTTAAAATGATATAATAAAGTCGCTTACGTCATATTCTTAAATTATGTTTTACACATAAAGTATCCGGAGAACAATATTAATGCTGTCATCGTGCTGTCAACACGTCAGAATTATTCATGGGTTAAAAACACAGCTACTGTTGGGTTAAAAAGTGCACGTCTGCGATATTTTAAACCTAATGTAAATGATATTGTGTTTGAAATCAGATTAACTATACTTTATATCATCTAATATTCCTCAAATAAAGTCTCAAAAAGTATGTTTTATTTTTGGATGATTTATTAATAAAGAGAATTACATTGCGATGAATGCTGACGAAAAAAAAGGCGCTAATCAGTTATTTTAGTAAAAAAAAGTAAATCTGTCAAGTAAATTTAAATTAGTTTTTGAAATGCAACAAAGTATTTTGATTATTGTAAATATTAAATTTAATGTATTAGCTTGAAATTAAGACTAAAGCTTCAACAA